>UZAM01013321.1:617-11366 GCA_900618415.1 Soboliphyme baturini | reverse complement strand
ATGGCTTGTTCGTTTTCGAGGAGGCCTAGTAAGAGGTAATACTCTGAGTTCTCAAGCCTTGTCGAGAAAAAAATATTGGCTCAGAGTATAATAGACCATCCAGTAAGGCAGGAGTAAGTCATCCTTCCAGCGCCACGGCACGCGAAATTGTTGCTAAAGTTGGACATGAGGCACTTAAATATCAAGTGTCAAAGAGGGAAACGGAATATGTAATATTTCACGCTCTTGATTTTGGGAACATTGTCGCAACTGTTAACTAATTATCACTTATACCATATGAAGCTATCAGTGTTATATGGAATCCCGTGGGAAGCAGAAGCATTGTTGCCTACTTTTTTGAAGCACTGAACCATGAATCGTCAATATTGCTGCAGAAATGTTTAGAGCTAGGGCGAAAGTGACGAATGAAATGATGGATTCCCTGGAAGCAGTGAAAAAGGATCCTCTGCGTTTGCTAACGTTAACTATTGAAGTAATCAAGATCAAAGAAGTGGCATCTGCCAGGATTTCACGAATGCTCAAGGTTCATGAACCACCGTAGAGGATTCGAGCTGAACAGATAATCATATCACTAGTGTCATTACTTGTGGAGTTTGACTAAAATATAATTCCAGTTTAACTGGAATAAAAAGCATTATAGCATGACGAATGAATATGACGTGTTTGTACGTTTCAGATTTCTCATTGCCTTTTCGAAAATATTCAGTGAAGTTTCTCATTTTCAAAAAGCGGTTTAATTATGAAATTTACGTTCAAGGTAAAAGAAACACAACATTCAAATAATGCAGACAAAACATGAAATTTAGAACAACAATTAAGTTCAATTGTTCTACGCTGTTCTTCGATGATCTTTTGAACTTGTTTGTCGTTGTCGAGTATATCGTCTTTGCGTATCTTAATCCACAGACAGGACGCATGCCAACAGATGCAGTTCTATGTACCATCTCGAGCATATGTGATTCAAATTCCTAAACGTTATAATACACAGTACAGCTTTTTACCAAAGAAATTAGCATAACACATTTAGGACAGCACATGACACTAAAAATAGCCGTGATTTGTAAAATAGTACTCCACGTCCGTAACGCACAGGAGAGGAATCCAGTGAAACAGCCTCTAGTTTCACTCATGTTTTAGTTCACCTAATCCAATTAAAATTAAAATAACATTGAAACTGGTTTATTTAACTGAGCAGGACAAATCTAGTACGAGTTTACCCTTCCTCCTTGATCCACAATTCTAAGCACTAAATCTTTTGACCCTCGAACCATGATCGAAAAGGGTCAGCAAAATTATCCACTGGGTAAACAACCGAAAAGTGCTTCAAGGGCGAAATCTGATACAGTTTCGCGAACCATACTGATGATAAAAATTAGTTTAAAGATCAGCCTATCTCACAAAAGTTATGCTACGATATTGTTCTAGCTTGGAAAAACGAACTTTAATGGGCAATCGAGGTTCAATCCTGATTCCAAAAATCGCGAGTCCCTGCGATTACTCAAGAACTGTGGAGCCACCGCCCTTACCATAAGAACTCGTGGCCACTACATCATAGAACGTGCTGCCATGGTTGCACTCCGATGAATATTCCATCCCAGTAGCGGTGGTCACTAAGTGAAAGTCATCGAACACATTTCAGTATTACACTGGACATAGATCAGGCACACGTCAATAACCTTGTTTATTCCTACCTTCAGTTCTGGACGTCCAGTGCTCGCCGTCGTAGGAGGCAACGGAAAGCAATCCAACTTCATCCCGTCAGTAAAACTGACATCTTTCTAAATTAGAAGCGAAATCCTGCCAGACACACGTGATTCGTTTCCCAACGGATTCTTTAAATCACAATAATAGCCAATGCAGTCAGGTTGCTTCAGTGCTAATCTTGCTCATGGCAAGTCATAATATCGGTTTTCTGCGGAAAATGATGTACATCAAGTGAAACAATGCAACAAAATTGCAATGTCATGGCGTTTCTTTGGATTTACACGGCAAAGTCACATCGTCGTAATGTCTCTAGTTGCTCAGAGCAAGACATGGCCGATCTCGGTTTCATGGAACTATAGCACTTGAGGTGCAGGGATGCGCAAGCGCAGCGCGTCACTGTGCGGTGCAGAGAAGACGATTGTTCGGATACCAGCTGAAATGAAACTATCTGTAAGTATGTACTTAGTAAACAATGGACCCGCTTAAATGGCCCTGTAGGTTATTCGCAGCAAGAGGACAAAGCGACAAGCGATTTGTGCAAATCCATTCAAGGGACGGAGACTTGCCATTCTTACCAGTGGAATCAAAAATTAGCTTGTAAACTCAGGATGCTGTAGAAAATTTATATGAGGTAAACTGATATCGTATTGACGAATTTGTTATATTACGGTACTAGTTAAAATCTTCCCCGGCAAATTTGGAAAACCTCTCTAGAACGAATGCGTAATGAGTTATGTTTCAAGGAAACGAACTGTTCTAGTCCATGGAATCGGTTAGTGGAATCAATGATAAAAAAACTCGTCTAATCAGACCAGTCATCGTTTACAGCCCAAGCAGTCCATTGTTGACGATCATGTTCAGTGGAGTAGATCGCTCAAGAGGTGAATTCCCCACCATATACCCACCCACCCACGTTAACATCTAAAAGTTGGAGATGATAATAACAGTATGGAACAACTAATTACAACCCATTTCATACGTATTTGTTAGATTATGTAAAAAATGTAATCGTCATGATTGTGCTGATATTGCCATAAAAATTTTAATATTAAATTATTATTTTTCAAAGGCTATCTAAGTAATACTTGTTTGCCAAGAAGGTCGTGTGTTGTCAAAGGAAAGTACCAGAACTTGTCATAGACCGTTTACCGCGCCTTCCGGTAGGACACGTGTATGACGCGGTGCTCTTCCGTTTTATAATGATGCTGGATTCATTGAACTAACCTTGGAAAGAAAATTCAGTAGTTTCACCTGTTGTACATTTCGATGTAGAGACCAGAAGGCACACATGTTCGAAGGAAATCAAGCCAAGAATAGGAAAACTGTCAAGGCAAATCAGCGATGCTGGCTGATCTCTGGTTCACACGCTGTGTGCATTGTCAGACTGGAGAGTGTGCTTTAGGGGGGGGGGGCAAACCACATTGCAGCTCAATGCTCGCGTTGAAGAGCGCGGAAGTGTTTCTCGCTCTTATGGCGTGATCACACAAAACGGTTCGCTGTCTCTACTGTACTGTTCACAGCTCAATAGCTACAGCCATATTTTCGGCCGGCTGCACGTAAGTTGCTCTGGGCGAAGTGCTTACGCAAGGGATTTGTCAGCTAAGACAGACTTCATTCCGCTCCCAGGATCTGGACCCTGCACCTTCAGAGTTGTGAGCCGACCAATAAATAATTCTTCAGCTTTCTGATTCTGGGCCCAGAGTCATGTACATGGTTGTTTGAATGATTGATGGTTCAGGGCACCAAATTCAGCAGATGGTGAACCGATTTACCATCTGCTGGATTTTCTGCCCAGAACCATCAATCATTCAAACAGCCATGAAGCTGACCACTTGCTGATTCGCCACACCACATCCCAATGTTTGTTTAACTAACGTTTGATTCTGTTGCCATGACCCGTTGCTCTCATACCTGTGATAAACACAACGCTGATGATTCAGACGATCAAAAGCAAGACTAGTTATAAGGAGGGTAGAAAAATGGCGGAGGTAATTTTACCGACCTCAAACGATTACTTCAATACGACGGTTGCTTGTTAGCTTTTGCTGTACGTCAGTCGCTTTTGTTATGGAGCACCAAGCAACGATTTGTCTGCAACACGCAGGCGGGGGGGAGGGAGGCAAGGATACTAATTCACCCGCTTGCCCGATTATCAAACAACAAATTGTCACACACAGACAGCATATGAAGTCGATTAACTCGGACAATAATCTGCGTAACAGTTATGAGGTGCAAATATGATTTTCTATTTTGGATGTAGTAACAACAGTGCAAATGGTTCATTTGATTAGTAGTCAATTTACACAATAGGAAATATTAAAAGAAAGTTAAGGATTTTCTAGTGTCCCACAGAATGAGACCAAGAAGATGTGAACAACGGAAGGGTACTGCTCGTAAACATAAACACCACGGAGGAAAATCTCTAGACCGAATGTATATTCCCTATATTTAATCAGTAAACCACTTTAAGGATTTACCTAGAAGCACCGATAATTGAATGAAACTTACTAGTTCAATATTAAGGAAATGCTTGTCATGCTTGTCGAAGCAATTACTTTTGAACTTTACATATTCAAGCTTAGCATGTGCATTTACATATGTCAATCACTATTTTTCTCACTCAGGCATCAAAGCCTATAACTTCCACGGCCGTAACCATGGGGACTAAAGCGTTTCGCTTCGCTACGCCACGCCGATGTTCCACCCATATGTTCTGCTAAACACAGTCTTCGCGGACCTTACAAAAGCACTTTTTCGTACCCTTAAAATATTTAAAATTGTTTAATCCGGCACGTTGAGAGCCACAACAAAGCCGGAATGATATATCACTAGCATGCAAGCACGATCATTCTCCTGCAGGCCTTGTGTGTTCTGAAAAAAACAATTCACCAAAAACCATGGATAACGAGAATTCAGATGCAGTACATCGCGTAACAGCTTGTGTTGATGTTCAGTGTCAAAAATAATCGAACTCAAATGCATGACTGCATTCACAAAATGAATATAGGAAAAGGGCGGCAACATATCAAGCACTGATGCACAAATATGTTGGAACACCTAAATATCATTTTAGTTGTCTCATTGTCTTCTCTGAAAGAACATACACCTTGGTGAAATGTTTTTAAAATGACAAATTCTAGCTTCAGGATTATAAGCGACTTGCTAATAACCAATTCCTCCGGCAGAAGTAGAACAGGCAAATGCGAGAACCCCACTGATACTATTTCTAGCAAATGCTATTCCATCTGATGACATTTATTGTCTGGAAATCCGCAGGATTCCCAGCTCGGACTTGAGCAGACAGGTCTACCAACAAAAACACTTCTACGATTCGTATCGTTGAGTACAATACAAATTTTCTCTATTGTAACCGGAATCATTGGTACGGACATATCTATAAAACAACAGTAGCTAGGAATCCCCTGCTTAAACAGTACAGCAGACGACTAATTTCTCTCTATTCCATGAGCTGTTGACTTTCAATTTATGTAGAATGGCCATTCAGACTCAGTTTGCGCTATCCAGTTGATCGATTTCCAGCCTCAGCAGTCGAAGGGTACAACGAAAGTTATGCAAGAGTAATAAAATTTTGAAATAAACCGAAGCAACAGACACAACAACGAAGTGCTTTTCATTGTCTTCTGCAGCTATGACAAATCATCAGAACTCGGGATACAACTTTGGAAAAGAACTGCGACATTTCAAGCTTGCAAAGTTAGAAGAGTATCTTCTGACACTCCAACGGTCCGTTAATATCTGCAGTTCTATGTTCCACTGAGTTAAGTGACGCTTGCTTTGTTAAATGTCCACTGCTTGAACAGCATGAGGCCATCTATTTGAACTGTCGCAATGTCCATGCTGGAGTCCGAAATACATGCATACTTCTTCCTGAAAATCATCAGACTCGATTTTTGCTGTCTGCAATTCGAACTGAAAACTGTCAGAACAAGTGACTCGCTTAGAACATTTGACTACGAAGCCAGTTTCCCAACCACCAACGATCAGTCAGTAGACATAAACAAGTACTGGAGGCAGAAACAAAAAATGTAAAATATTTAAGGATTGTCCATTTCCCTTTATGCAACGTCCATAACAAGAAGTGGGACACCGGATGTCGCTGTCCTAATGTTTCATGAAACAAGGTGACAAGCTAACTAGCGTTTATTCCACTGATTAACGTGTTTTTAACGAAACCTTTTTGTAAGACACGCATTTGGCTCAGTCACTATGGAATACAGTCACGAGAGGCAGACCTTACCGTAAGGAAAAAAGGAAAGATTCCATTCTAAGGTGCTCGTATATCGCTGTAGCTGAACAGCGACATAACTACTCATTCAAGGCATTTTGTCCATGTTGTTACCTTCAGCGTCGAACTTGCGTTTTCCTGGTTGTGACGTTTCCGAAACCTCCACTACAAAGGATCTTGAAGGTGGCACTAGAGGACAATCCTCTAATCTAGATATTTTTGAATACTGAATCTAATCAGATGATCGAAGCTGCTGATTTAATGAATCGCTCACCCTCAACCCGCCAACTGTTTGTTATTTATTTGCCTGGTAATTCAATTCAATGGTACTTTTCATAAACTTGAACAATTCACTGTTCATATCGACTGCGTCAAATTTACATTTGCACAGTCACTATACTATAGCAGACGTAAGCACAAATCCAGACAGAGAAACTGTGTTCGTTTCACAGTAAGCAATGATACAAATGCAATCACGAAAAGATTTATTAATAAATATTACAAGACAATACAATTAACACAGAAACAGTTGAAGTAATGAATACACAACCACCAGTGCGTAGATGAGCAGAACACCGACTGATTGCAGACATGGTAACTGGTTTCTTAGTCTAGAAAGCATTCAATCAAATTTACACAATCGTCACTCATTGTTTTTCATATCAACATACCGTAGAGCCTTTCGAAAAGACGCAAAAACCTGTGTGAACGCCGTGAATAACCGGCGGAAATGTTCCATGGAACCGCTTCATAACTGAAGTGCACACAGATGGTTAAATTCTAATCAGGCCTTGGTCCGTTCAGCATCTGTAGCGACATCCAACGGCGAATTCAATGGCAGAGTTTAACTGCCATTGGAAATCAGTTCTGCCACAGCAGTGGCTACCATCTTCGACCAACGGAAAATTTTGTGGCTTTATATCCTTGCCAAACTGTCACAGCATATCATTCTCCATAGGTAGAATTTCCGGGTCTGCAGAGTCGCTAGACCAACAATTGTTCCAGAAGACGAAAGCATCCCATCGTGGTTCAGTTCTGAAGAATGTTCATTATCTTCGCTTCAAATGTGATCACGCTTTCGGCGCGCTGTTATCATCTTCTATAACGTTTCTGAGTTCTTGAGGAAGACGCCATAAGGAGTTTTCCTACCTATAAATACAAATACAGAGCAAGTCACGGGGGGGGGCGGAAGAGGGGTAGAAAAAAGTCTGCTTCCTTGAATTACTACCCTATATGAAGGATTGAATTTAAAGATGGCATCAGAGAGTACTCGTAAAAGGAAATTCTGCATCTGAAGATTGAAACAACAAAAATGTTTAACATGTATTGACATGTAAATCTGACAGCAGATACTAATAGACTGTAATGTAGTGACAAAGACGTGATCAAATGGATGACGGGATATCGCTGGTTTAAAAACACCATCGCTGCCGCAGTACAGCTGAATGTACTCAATGATAGGTTCTGGCGGTAGCAACGCAAAATAAAGAATAAAGAAAATAAAACAAAACATGGTAAACGAAGGAAACTACGAGCAAACTATGAAGGTCGCGTGAAAAAAGAGTTGAAAGCATTGGGAAGTTTATTACCTCAACCTTTACAAACCTTTGCTAAGACATGGACATCGATCGTGCTTTCTGCTGGTTCTCAGAGAACTAACTCCAGGCGGTCACCCTTTTACTGGCTTTTCTTTTATAACGGTTTTGCGAAACTATTTCCTTAGCTGCAATTCTAGATAATGTACCGAAGTTACATCAAGGGCACTGCTCACAGTACGTAATCAGGCTGGGTTCCTTGAGAAAGTTAGCTTCCAGTACCAAAATTGTAAATACCATCAGATGCTCGTAAGTACGATTATGTCAGTGAATGTATATATGAAGTTGGTATCGCCGTGACACATACTCAAGTGCTTCAGGCTAAATTTCCAACTGTTATTTCAAGGAAGTGATACACCCAGTAGTATAATTAGACCCCTATATAATCGATTCCGGCCATCAGCTTAAGCGTGCCGTATCTATGATATGATTCTATTGCGCCGTAACTCATCATAGCGCAGTTAAGACATATCAGCAGGAATGCCGTTTAATAGACGATTGCTGTAGAGCTTACTACAGGGACTAAATGAACTGCAGCTAATGACTTAATACGAAACCCCTGCCGGTGAAAGAAATGGCTCGGCGCTGCTTGCCGTTTTGCAGAGAAGTTTTCCTCACAACCCTGAATAATTATTTACCTGTTGTATCTTCAGTTTGCAATTTGAGCAGGATCTGATCGCCCACTTTTTGCAGTCTACCTCAGTCCCCCAACAGCCAGCGGAAAAAACTCATTACGTTACAAAAATAATGGATATGGTTATCCTAGAGGTTTCAGCGACTAAATTGGAGTTAATAAAATTACAGTCCGTTACTCGAAGCCCAGAAGAAAAAGGAGCGCTAGAAAAGTTCACGAACTGTCGCTAAAACTTAGCCAACTGCGCCTCGTGGAATTTCTGTCGTCAAACAACATGCTGCCTCGGTCGTCATCCCGGTTAATAGCGCCCAAGGATGGTGTTAGGGGTATGGATCTAGGAAAGTTCACAGACTGCAATTCATCGACAGCAATTCACCAACCGGAAAATTCACCGACCAGCAATTCGTCGAACGGCAAATTCACTGATTCTACAACTGATCGCCGATGATTCATTTATTAAAAACCATGAAACGTAAAAAATTAATTTATTTAATATAAAGTATTGTCAATATTTCTAAAAAATTCAAATGTTCTGATTCTAAATTAATTTGCATGAAAATGATAATGATTTAGGTACCTGTAAATTTCGAATAAAACAGATTTCAGTGAAATCATTTAATTGAACAACACGGACAAACATTTTGTTACTGCAATACCCAATTAGTAATCTATATTATGTGCCACTCCTCTCAAAATCTCTAAAACTATTTCTGTCATAATTCGCAACCAATCTGAACAGTCTCTGCGCAATGCTATATTTCTTCCGCACAGGGCTACCGTGTTGGCCACTCAATATTATTCTATTTGCAATGTTCTGATGCTCTGCTCACGCTGAATCGCTTCAATAACCTTCAGATATTAGGCTGTTGTGCATATATTTGTATTTCGAATCCACGATGCCACCTTTCAATTGAATTATTCGTTTTCGGAAGAAGGTGTCTTACTCCATCGTAACAATTCCACATCTAGAGGGGTAAGCGGGGCACTTGGCGTTCCATGTGCCGTTGAGGACGTTTAATCCAACAGTCCCAAAACCAATCGATCAAGCGTTGTGCTTCTTCAGACATGTTATCACCGCTGCCGCTAAGAGCCTCAAATGCTTTTACCACGTTTGAAAAAGGCCAACGCTGACAACCATTGCATTCTCACTGCAAATTTTACGTCACTTTCGTACCTTCTTTGAAGATTTTCTGCCTGAATCCTTGGAATATACACTATCAAAAATGGAAGAAACATCCTCGATGTCTAGCCTTTGGAAATTCTTGACAATAGCACGGACTGCGGCAGGTTCGAAATCGGCCATAACTGTTTCTGGGGAGGCATCAGGTTGAAGCTGTTTTACCATAACCCTACATATGTGGCCTTTGTCTTATCTGATAGTAGACCATTCAAAAGCGGAATTGAACTGTTCACCTGACTGCCACTGAGTGTGTAGAGTTAGTAAAACAGATGAGGCTCTGTTTTAAAAGTTCCGTCTCCAACCCAATGTTCAGATGAGGCCAGTAAATGGAGATTTCTTGCGGTGGAAAATATAACAACTCTATCTTCCGTCGGACCTAAATCAAACAAGAACGGTTCATTTTCTTTAGATATCTTGTACTCCTCGGGAAATAAAATTTCCTCTAGGGTCATAGGCAGAGATGGCGCTGCTTGTTTCTTTATTCTGATGTTTCAAATCGTTTTTTCAATACTGTCGTTCTCTGCAAAGTGTCCTGCAGCAACTTGTCTAAGTCCCACAGATGCAACTAGATATAAGATTTTCGGGTGCTTCTTGGCTATTGATTGTATGATCACGTACAGTATCCTCCATCTTCAAAGCTTCTATATGAGCTGCATCTAAAATATGGTTGTGAACTCAGCTAACTGTCTCAATGGCATCCCCAACTGTTATTACATGAACCTGGCCCCGGCACTTGTGCGTCTGATGCATCTCACACCTCCAATATCTTGTCATCCACTTTTTTTTGAAAAATAAGCGACCTTCCACCAAACGTTTCTGTCTTCCCTTTTCACTCGTGACGAACTGAAGGGCCATGACGGTTAATCAAGATTCGTAATTGAAGCATCACACTAGAACTTTTCGAAACTGACCTCTGAATTTTCATATAAGGATGAAGCATGGTAATTATTGTGCTCATTAACTAATCTTTCAGATATGCTATTTCTAAATAAATGTATTAGATAAATATTATTTTTGTGTGAGTAGGTAATATTATGGTAACCATTTTGCTCATTAACACAGTTCTGCAAATACAGTGGCACCCTGAGTCACGAACGCCTCCATTCACGAACAACTCGACCCACGAACACAATTTCCGAACAAACTTTGACTCGATCTGCGTACAGTACCTCGACGCATGAACGCACAAACATGACTTTGGGGTAAGCGGACAAATCCCTCGTGGACACCCCCCCCCATGGATGATAACCACCCTCGGACCGGTAAAAATCTGTTCGGAAATTGAGTTCGTGAGCCGAGTTGTTCATGATTAGAGGCGCTCGTGACCAGAGGTACCACTGCATATATAAAATATTTTTTACATTAAATTAACCTTCATTATAGCTCTCAA
>UZAM01013307.1:615-11399 GCA_900618415.1 Soboliphyme baturini | reverse complement strand
AATTAAATATAGTTTTATAGGCCGTTACCCGTTTATTTCTCGATCTATTATCAAAACAGCCCGTTTGTGTCTTTACAAACTGAACTCTAAAATGCTTCTCCAACGCAGAATAAGAATCTTATTTTCTAGTAAACACTTCTAGATGTTTCTGAATACTTAACTTTCGTTATATCGTACAGAATTCAGACAGTTCTGGTACATTCAATGCCATCTAATTTTTCCAAGTAGAATCGTACGTGCTCCAGTCTAGTTTCTTACGCGGATCACTTTAAGATCCTTTTTCAATGATATAAGTTTTGAGAAACTAAGAAATGGATGGGTGACATGAAAGCGGACAAAGTTCTGCTTAATCTATCTTATTTCTTACTAAAAGAAACTGTAAATTACATAGGGCTTTAATCAGCGGGCGCAAGTAATTTTATGATATTCGTTTTACAGAAATCTTGCAATGTTCTTATTTTAGTTTTTGACCTCTGAGTAAGGGAGTGAGGTAGCTCTTCGCCCTACCTCGCACAGAACACTGGTAAACACTGAGCGGAGCAGATCAGTCCCGATGAACGAAGAACATATTTCAATCCTCCTTTGAATGATATACAAAAAAGGGACCCTGATGCCAAGTTCAACTTCGTACGCAAACAATTAATTGATACATCGAATGCAGGGATAATATTCAAAATCTCTTAACGTAATATTTCGCTCTATTCAAAGTATAAGTATAGTAGTATTTCTGGTAACCAGTGACAGTATCTTATGTTTTATACCCGAAAAGCAGCTGTTAATACTTAGTTACTGCTTATTGCGCAGAACGGCATTTATCCGATAGAAATGACCAAATATGATATGGCAATCGCTTTTACAACCTAAGGATAAACAAAACAAAATTTATTCAACTGAACACAGAAAGGACTTGAAATGATCGAACTCGGCAAATATCATTAAAAAAACTCTTATGTCAATAAAAACCAGCTAAATCTAATTAAATACGTATAAAAATGCTTACTTGCTTTCTTCAAAGGCACCATATACGGTTTCATGATCTGAGATTGTGCTAGCGTCGGACGCTGTTGTAACGTTACCTCTATCATTTGACAAATTCGTGGAAACGGATCGCGTTGGATGCCGCAACACCGAAGACTTGTTTGACCACGGCCCTTAAAAGTCTGTCGATTAAGACCATCGAAAAAAACTAGTTTAAAAAGTTTGAATGCATTTTGTAACAGTCAATACGACTAATGATACGCAGTCCTTTCTGTAAAACCCGTCCATGGCTTGAAACACGAATACACAGAAAAAGAAATGAAAGTGAAAGCAAAAATATACTGCTTTAACAAGATCACCAAAGGGTTATGACATTCAGTACACATGAGCAAATAAATTTAAAAACAGTGAAACCAAAATAAAAATAGTAAAACTATGGAGAAAGCTATGAGCAAAGCTGATGCAGCCCCGCACAATGGTATTAAAATAACCGGATTGTCAGCAGTGTTGAAGTCTTTGTGACTGCTCGGAATTAAAAACTTAAAACAGAACTTCATTCCAATTAAATCATGTGCTAACTTTTACTCAGCTAGCCGGTGGATCAAGGCGAATCATTACCGTATGGTAGGCACGTCAGACAGCTTGGCCGTTTATCTTGCATGCTCAGAGACAACCATACAAGAAACGTTATTGGTATTGTTCACAGACTAACAACTAGCGTCCAGTTGCTTAGCTGACTACAAAGAAACACATAATCTACCTAACTTTTTTAATCCATTGCCTGATGAAGGTCTCTTCAAGACATTGCCACAGACTTTGTCTTCTGTAATTTTCATCCACTTTTACAGTTCACCCTGCCGCCGGTCTACTGGTATTCTTATGTGCTGTTTACGCTCTCTTGGAGCACAGTCTAATGTGCCGCTGTTTCGATGATGGCCGGTTCTTCTTGCAACATGTCCGGTGCAACATAGCCGGTTCAGCGTTTTTACTCGTGCAGTGGCATCGCAGACTCTTGTCTGTGCTCGTACCCATTCATTCGCCTTCCTATCATTTTTGCTATTTCCTGGATATATCTTTCCATGCTGCGTTGCGTAGTCTTAACAGCTGATGTACAGCTTTCAAGCTTAGGGTCCATGTTTCATATCCACAGGTAGGATGGTAGCACCCAAAGAGTGAGAGCACACACTGATCGAAAACTCTGGCATAAAGACTGATCAGTCGCTGTCTTCTACGGCGGCACTTTAGCCTCCGGGGAACGAGAACTGTTGTTTCAGCTGTGATTTCACCTAAAATGATTTGGCCATAACTCACCATGCCAGCAAGGCGGGTTGGTGAGTGTTGTCTCGTCCACTTGACAGGGTATATTTCTCAAACTGGCACAGCACTGCTGATTCTGCAAGAGCTTACAGAATCTGTCATACATCGTCTTGAGAACCCGTTTTAACACCTACCATTTTGAGGTAGCAAGTAGAATTAGAAATTAAATATGCAAATATACGGAAGGTGTCTGTTCCAGACTCCAGTTGTCTTCTGCCGAAGCTGAGACTCTGGCGCAGGATCGGAAACGTTTGAAGCTCTGCTTGACGCGTCTGCCTCCGCGATCCGAAAGGAGAAGCGGCGACGGAAGATGAAGAAAATGAAAAATTAGAAATCTGGGGGGGGATGAGAACACCGAAACTTAGAGCGATGAATCTGTTGCTGAAAGAAATTAGCACTTAATAAGGGAACTTGCGCTCGGAGTTTATATCAGTCATCTCTTATATGCAAATACTAATACACTGCGTTGCTGTTCTCCAAAATGACCCGCTTTGTCAAGGACAACCCGCAATTACAAAAATAATAAAACTAACCATAACGACACAAGTGACAACCTGACTTATCCTGATTCCGTGGTTGGTGACTACAGATCATCCATGTTTCTGGTCCCGTGGGAACCTGCAATAATTAGTAAATAAGAAACTAATTATTGGACTAATGTTTCAATCGACTATTCATCGATCGTCATCCATGGAACAGTAGATGAACAGGGTGCAAAAAATTTTTTTCAATATTTCATTACATTTTTTATGCAACCAGTGGACTTCATGTCCTAAGTATCACGTGAAATTTCACTCACAGTACACCCTTAAACACGGGCGTCACTTAACTAGGATTCTTAACTCATCTTTTATTTGCACCATTTTGCCTAAAAAACATCAGTATTAAAATAAAATGTGTATTGAAGTGGGTGACAAAGTAAGTGTTCAGCATGGCAACATAGCATCCGGGACAGTTCACCTGTTACGTTGGGAACTGCAGAGATTCATTTCTCATTCTGTGAAACTTTGTCCTTTCAAGTTGCAAAGGCACTGCTACATCGGTTTTTCAAACTGCTGAAGTTCTCTGCCAATCTAGCATGCTCCACTGTACGATCCAAGACAAGGCAATTAGGGGCTGCTACATACATCCAAATCATTTGGCCCAAAAACTGCTTCTTTACCGTCTTACAGGTGAATCTCAGGAAAGAAGATGTCTCGCGAGTCTCTTCACTGGCATCTTGACCTTAGTTAGCAATCGCACGCAGGACGAAAAACTGCTTCTGTCTTAAGTCTGTCATGAACAGTAGAACAGTTGCCTACGTAGTAGTGAAATTAGGGACTATGTCAGATTTTATTACGTCCTTCAAGGCAAATCTTTACAGAGTAGGAATACTCAGTCAGTAGCGCATTGACTCACGGTCGAAATATCGACAAAATGTTCAAGCCCCAGCTGGGTCACTCCCTCTTCATCCCCTGACGTCGATAAAAAATGACACTTGGTGGGAAAGAACGCAAGAAGCTACATGTTATAACTGCCACATAGCTGTAGATCTTACGCCAAAATAAAGCACCCACGGCTGATGGCATCGAAACAGAGCTCAGCGCTGTAAAGTAGGCTATATCAGCGGAAGAGTGCCATGACGTGGAAGTGTATGGGAAGGCATTCCAATGGTTACAAGCGTTTTTTTGCTTCCCTCGAAACGAAACGACACCATGAATCAAGGAAAAAATTGGGAGCTATCGTCCGCGTTAGTCATCCTGAAGAAAACATAAATCATTTAATTTCTGTGAACAGAAGTCGTTAACTAATTATCGACTAAGCCTGAACAATATTTGTACCATGTCAAACGCATAACATTAAGGAATAAAAATTATAGAATATCAATCAGGGACAGATGGTCAAGCGGGCAAAAACCTTCAGTTAATTTGTTCATCATATCATCATTCTTCTGAAAAGAGAATAACATTTACTGCACTGCGCTGAAGTTAAAATAAAACAATGCTAGGTGTACTTAAACACTCGTCCTTTAATAAACTGATGGACCGAGTACGTTGCGATATGCTGCCTTGATCCGTAAGTTCGTTTGAAGCTATTGTTTTAAAAACGAGTCTAGCATCAATGGAACCTTTGAGATTAATTTGAGTAGCATTTATGTGCTAAGTCGCATTGAATAAACCAACTCACGTGAAAAACAATCCCGTGAAAATAATAATCCTCCATCTACAAATATGTATTAGCATAACAGTGAACTAACCGTCGCCAATCGCCATTGCTGTTCTTAATGGGTCAAAAGCAAGTACGATACGTTTCTGCTCTACCAAGAACCAAAGGCTTACAACAGTCAGCAAATCAAAGTACTTTGAAAATGCGGAGAAATGAGCTGAATGAGTTTTAGCAGTTTGTCTAAAGTATAGAATTACCTATTTCCGTGGTCTATATTATGCATATCTGCGTTAAAATAAATGTCTTCCTGGGTTGCGTCTACAAGTCATTTCAAAACTAGTGCTCTGAAAAGTTTACATCTGTCATTTCAATTTGTGCCATTGGATTAACTCGACGTAAGCGCGCCGTCCGCTTGCTTGTAATCACGTAGGGAGACCATTTCAGCAGACTGCGGCTCTATGGTATTTGAGCACCTGCACTGCACTTCAAGAATGAATTGCTGAGTTGGGCTGAACAAGGGGACGTTCGATCTGCCACAAATGAACCTGCCACATATTCCACGTGACAAATTAAACTTTACACTCTGCGATGGCAATTTTTAGTTTGTCGAATCTGCGGCCGACGACAGATGAGAAACAAGTTTGTCTGCTTTTAGCTGTTGGATACCTTGCTTAGAACCGACTGAGCAGTTGAACGAAGCCGATGCGCTCATCGTAGGCAAGTGAGCAGCAACGAAAGGAACAGCAGAAGCGAAGTTCGGCACAGTCAGCTCGTTAGAGACGACAGCGGCACTTTTTATCAATCCTTCCTCAGTCAGCGGAAAGCCGCAAATGAGTTCGATCTGAGACCATCTCTGCTTATGTTCTTCCATTTCGCGCACGGTACGCTCCATTCTTTGCCTACAGCGTAAATTACTATCGATGTATACGGGTTTATATGAGACGCCCACTTACTTTAAACCATAAATTCGGCGATCCATACTTTCTGTCTCTGAGCCATGCACGCTCCGAATCTGGTTCAGCAGGCCCGCCTGCCTTTTTCGCAGCTTTTCGACCTTCAATAGCAAAACGTTGAACATTCTGGGTCCCGGATGATTCGATCTTTTAACCGCATACCATTTCACGCGCTTCTTCCATCTCTTTGAGGTTGTCCCGCTTTTCTTGGTTCAGATGCAGCAACTCAAGGTCGTAAGTTTTGCGCAGCAATGTTTGCAGACGAGGTAAACGCATTTCAAGTTCTTTTTCCGCTTCGATTAATTGTTCTCGAAGCTAAAGTAAAACGCCGATGATAAAATCGTATAATTTTTTGTTCTTTACAAAACGTGCGAAGTTCACAATTTAAGAAGTTACTTAAACATCTTATTGTAAAGTGTAGAGTCTCAGATATTGTGTTCGAAACTTCTAAACTGTTCGAAACTCGAGAACTTCTAAAAACTGAATACAGAAACTGAAACGTGAGGGTAAAACGATACAGTTGCAATCCTCTATACAATGCAGAATCTGGCACGCTTCTCCAGCCCTACACGATTCAACAGACGAAGACGATATCGGTAACAGCAAGTTCTTATAACCGGATAATTTCAAAGTCATTTGCTTGATAAGAGAACAACAGCCTAATTAAAAATTTCGTCCAATTTAGTAAACAAATTAAGCCAGGTAACGCTGTTAATTGGTCAGTCTTGGTTTTCAGATGGTTCTTGACTTAAACAGGTCTGCCTTACCGTTTCAGAGTTCATAGTCGATCTTCAATAATAAAATAAGACGAATTGCATTCTCCGTTTTTCACCTTGGACTGCAATCTCTTATTTTATTAACTGCCACTCATCATCAAGTGTGCAGTAGCAAGGGTAGCCTTCTAGAGAGCCATCTTCAAAGGAAAGAACAGAAGGTTTGCACCATAATCACCACATATTAAATATTACCGTATGACAGCCTTTCTCTACGATTGGTCATCCAGCTGTGCAGCGCGGCTGTTACGGCAAAGCTCCTCTTATAACCTTGGCCGACAACACATCATGTTTCGCCAAACTGTTAGTTCCCTGGGGAAACATGGTTATATCTCTATAAGCTTCGAACTGCCGCCCCCTTTACTAATAATGTTTACGTCGACTAACAAAGTTTGATATTGGAGCCAAATACCAGAAAATATCAAAAAACCCTTCGAAGTGTTAGGAAATAAATCGATCAACTCGCAGTCAGAAGAATCAAGAACAGCGAACCAACAAAACCCAGGTTGTGAGAAGAGACGATATAGAAAAGTAGGCATCTTGCTTCTACTACTGACCAAATAATCTCACCATCAGATTACCCGTGTTCCTAAACTACCGACGGTAGTGGTGGTGGTCAAGCGAAAGAAAAGAAGGTTTGCAATCGTTGGAATGTCGATCCTTCCTTATACTTACATGATGAGATCGATTCTAGCCCCTTCTTTTCAGTAAGTAAATGGTGGGTGCGCTGATCTCCCTTTCTATGTCATGAGCCAAGAGTGCCACATTTTTAAAGGCAGATCAACAGCAGCGATTTGGTAAGCATATCATGAATTCTCCTGTCTCTTTCCTACTCATTTATCAGAGTGGTACTCATTTGTCAACCTCGAACGGAAGAAAGGCAAGTAATCCAAAATGAAGCATGAACTCAGGACCTTCCGGTTCTGAGTCCGATGCTCTATCAACCGAATAACCGAGGTCTGAAGCAACGTGTGATCAAATCCTAACTCAAGGGTATTCGTAGAAAAGACAAAGATTTCACGTCGTGTGAATCGATCTCGGCACATCCGGATTCATAATCGAAATCAGACCTCTTACTCACTGTGACCCCACACCACCCAGCTGTTTGCAATTCTTGACGTCAACCGGTCACATGGCCGGTCAATGCTTTTTGGCGTCGTACGAGGCAAAAATTACGTCTGCAAATCGAGTCCATTATCAAATTTGTGTGCTTCGAACATGATCCCGGATGAACCCTTTGCACACTTGTCGCTCCATCGCAATTTATGTGATAGTCGGGCCGTACACCAACTGATATACGGATGGATATTGCACTGTCTGATCCCAGATAATGTCTGATATTAGTTCGGTTAAAACTTTGTAACCCTAATAAAGAACTTTTCCAGTTGTGAAGCAGTGCTATCCATAGAATCAGATGACGCTTCAACTTCAATCCATGTATGACTCCACGGTATCAGTAATAGTTTAAAAAATTATTTAAGAGGCTACCTTACTGAAACAAACATTTTTACCCCTTCTAGCTGTACTGAGTTATACACGTCTTATTCGCTGTTGTTTTATACATTTTCATTATCCGTTCGCGGTACTCCTGTCGCGAACAGCGGGCAACATGTAGGATCTTTACGTGAAGTGCATATCTCAGAACCATTACGGTAGCTTCGAAGATCTGTCAGGAACCCTGAAACAGCAGTCCTGTGAGGTTGTGAACCCTGAAATAGCTGTCAGCTTGTTATTGTATTAAAGCAAATAGAGTTTTAAAAATGTTAACTTCG
Organism: Soboliphyme baturini; assembly: GCA_900618415.1. Classification (NCBI taxonomy): domain Eukaryota; kingdom Metazoa; phylum Nematoda; class Enoplea; order Dioctophymatida; family Soboliphymatidae; genus Soboliphyme; species Soboliphyme baturini. Next base: position 3,461 of record UZAM01013307.1, on the reverse strand, counting down.
GCTACAAACACGTACGGAAAAACTGAAAACCACCGTCCTTACTAATATTTGATAACGGCATGCGAAAACGCTTTTCGCTGCACTGCCTGTGCTTTGAGTGGAGAAAGACCGTTTTAAAACAGGAAGGAAAAATCTCTTGGAACCACGACTGCCATGTGATATCAGAATATGCAAAATACGGCTCCAACTGATAATGAGCTCTTCAGATCTGCACATTAAGTAGTTATTTCTTTAAAGAAATACTTGTATTTGTCTGTTATGACTGATTAATCAAAAAAACGTATATGCGTGCCTTCCTGGGGACATCTAAGCGAGTAAACTTTAACAAGAACATATGCATGCCTTTAAGCGTTCCCGGGAAAACTCAAAAAAGGATTTTTAGCAAACACTGCCAAGTGATCATCATAAATGAGCAAAAACAAGTTCGCCTTACCGTATTCACGTCGTCGAACTGCTCTGGGCTCTCAATCGCCTGCTTCGTGTGCACTTCCTCGAATCTAGCGAAAGCAATTGCTACAATCGCGCAAAATGAAACTTTAAACTCTTACTTTTTCTGTAAGCCCAAGAACTCAGATTCCATATCCTTCAGTCGCTCCAAATGTGACGATAATTGAGACAGCTTTTTCTGTGACGTCTTCCGCTGGTACATAGCGAACCAGTAAGCGGCAAGCGCGATGATCAGCAGCGTGATCAGCACGACGTCTTTCGTGTAGTCCATGGGCACTAAAGCGCACGCTCGTGATTTCAAAGTAAGGCAGACGAGAGCGCGATGACGACTGATGAATACCTCCCCGATAGCCGAACAGCACCAAATCAAGCGCTTTCAGATGAAGCTTCTGGCGATGCACGGGGTTGCTGATACCAAGCACGGCTGTTATGTAGTTTGTGTTTGGTGAAGCTATCCTTACGGCAATAAAACAAAGTCATTTAGGCCAAAAGTTTCAACAGACAACAGAATCAATTCGATCATATGAGAAGTATAAAGCACAAGAAATGGCTTGCAATCATATGAGACATTACGCGGGACGTAATACAATGGCAAATGGCTACTAAAAGCACGAGAATGTATTATAAATATTCTCCTCCAGATGAGGCACTGCTCAGCATTGCAAAGGAGAAACTGCCGAATAAGAGATAGTTGTGCCAAAGACTTGAAAAAAACTCAAAGCTAGCGAAATAGCCATCACTTGGAATTCCATTTGGCCGGGCTGAATGGCAAACGGATGTTTAGTTTGATGTCTGACAAGCGTGGACAGTAGCCAAAAGCCAGTACGGGATGAAAATACAAACAAAAGCACCCGTCCGCTAATCCCCTGCACGCAGTTCCAGTCCGACTATGGCGGTCTATATCACTCGACTGACGGATGACCGATAGAATTCAGCAGCAAAGAATTTGTGCAAAAGGGACTGGAAGCACCCAAGTGAAAGATTTCGGCTCAGACGGAACAACATTAGTGAGATACGGAAGCTTGTGGCGACAAATTCATCGAGGCAGAAGAACGCTGGCATCGAGATCACTATTGGTAATCCCCATTAATGTCATAATAAGATTAGTTAATTGTGGCCGTTGTTGTCTAAGTGAAATCTGGTCTTGGACGTACCATTTACCGACAGGTCAACAATAAATACTAATTTACACAGGAACTAATGAATTGCAATGGTCAGGAGTTTACCTGGGAAGAACAGATCCGTTGATTTCGTTTCTCAAAAACAAATCTTTGTATTGCGGCAACTCGACGCTGTACACCAGCCAGTCGATGATCTGATCCACAGTCCAATTGTGTTCTGCAAAGCATTGTGCTCAGTTTAATGTCATCAACATTATGAAACGTCGGCGCGAAAAGGCACAAAATACCTGCCGACTTGAACCAACGCGCCCACATTTCGTCCACAGTGACGAACTCGTCGTTGTTGTGGTGAAACGCTTCGTTGCGCCGTGCTACGCGGTCGTTTTCTTCGATATGTAACTCTTCTTTCACAAACTTAACAGAGGATTCAGCAAAAAATATGAGGAATATTCACAATACAAGAGTAAAAGAATAGAGAATAGAGAAAACACTCAGAAATTCAGAAATTTGAATACCATCCCCTGGCTAGAGTCTACACCCCTAACATTCAAACATACGGGGTCCATCAAAAGATCTTGCTGTTGTTGTTGCTCTATCATCGACATCTGAACTAACAGGGCTCGAGCAGCAGAATAATCCGGATTTTTTGTCTGACCATTAAAATGGCACCTCAGCAGGGCTAATAATGTGACATATGACAGAAATTTCTTAAGTACATTAGTAAAAAATTAATAACACTGATCAAAAATAAGTAGTCAGTTCTTCAGCATACAACAATTACGAAATGACTAAGAAGACAATGAAAATGATGCTGCGGTAAAAAAATATTCACATTTACCATAGATATGAACATGATAAGAATAATGACATAAACTCCTGACTAATGGCATGGAAATAGAGATCTGCGTCAAACCATTAATTTAGCTAAAGGAAAGGCGGCAAAACGGTCGCATCATGAGAGTGCAATGAAGAAAAAACAGCAACGGATACAAATTATCCATTTCCATGCTTTCTTTCAAATGCTGTTGCTTTTCACCTTCTTCAGACTCATACAACATCAGCTGTTGTCAAAAAATACAAGTAAAAACAGTAGTCATCACTGATGCTGCTTGAGCTTTAGGGAGGCATGTGGGATACAGAGGAAAAGACGATAGAGATCTGTGATTCTTATAAACCATTACGTTGCATAGTGCGTTGCCGTAACTTTGGTTTATTCATCGCCATTTTTATCATCATCGTTAATGCAGTGATCTTCGTTAGTGTGACGGGTTTATTATT
>UZAM01013299.1:0-10274 GCA_900618415.1 Soboliphyme baturini | reverse complement strand
AAATTCCATACAGTTGCTTGGCTTGGGCATAAACTTGTGTAAGCGGCGATTGTTACGTCGCTTCTATGCGCCTCGAGGTCTTTGCGGTTTCTGGCAACGGTAGTGACAGTTGGCGGATGACCGCTACCAGAGCCTTGTAAAAAACGTGCTAAGGTTACAGTGGCGATAAACCATACGAAGGAAGTAGACTTTTTGAAAGTTTTCAAGGGAATAAGGCATTGGCATCAAAGGTTTATTAAATTTCAGCTTTATAGGATTTTTAAGGCTGATTTAAGTAATTTAGTTCGGAATCAGGAAGTGAACTACCAGTTTTTGCCTTCGAGTAAGCTCCACAGTAGTCTTGCATCTTAAACTGCAGTCTACATGTCGAAAGGAATCGTTTTGTTGCAGCTATACCTGTTTTTGATAATGAATTATCGATCAAATGTGTTGTCAGTGCTAACCTGTGTATGCAGAACATGGGTCCTAAGCCTGAAACATGGATCCACAAACTTCAGACTACGCTTCGCAGCATCGAAAGATGCATACAGTGAATAAGAAAAAATACGAAGACGAATCACTGGATAAGAGCTCAAACAAGAGTCTTTGCTGTCATTGTCTGAGTCAGTAAGTTAAGATGGCAATGGGAAGCATACATTGGAGATGAACCGATCATCGCTAGACCAGAAAGACATTAAACTTTTTTCCTTGAGCGTAACGACCCGTAAGAAGATCGCCAGGTTGATGGCAAGAAGAGCTGAAGGGTGTCGCTGGATCGAGATACATCAGCGTGGCAGAAAACACAAATTTATGACAAAGGCTTGCATAGGCTTTCAACTAGCAGTGAATTAATAAACGCTGATGATTGTTACATAGATAATCATCAGAGTATTATTCGAATCACAAGTTTTCGAATGTAATCACGCACGAAATTAATGTCCCCTTATTTCTTTAGACACGACGACTGGAATGCATACCGAGAAGTGTAATCGAAGCCATGTAAGGAATATAAAAGGCTGTTGGGGGAACTAGAGGTGAAAGTTTTAAGACGATGAACCATTACATGAAGCTGTGCTGTGCCAAAAAGCGCATTAACACCTATCAACAGATATGAATGGCAAAGTGGAAACAACCTCGGTATAAGCATTATGTGACGTCAGTGAGTTAGATGTTTACGAACACTTCTGACATTTATTTTCCCGAGTCATCAGCCTGATTGCATTTGTGACCTGGAACACTGAATGCGATTGCGACAGGAGGTGAGAAGTACAGTTGAAAGTTGAAATTTCTGGGTCATCCACATGGGCGTTCAACAAAACGCTCCTTACACGAGTGGCCGCTATTTTCGTTATCTCTTCGATTGACAAAGGTCAAACTTTTTCAGATAGTTAAGCATCTGTAAAGATTACGAATGTTGTTAACATTTAGGAGGTAAGTCACCGCTGTCTAACCCCTGAGTTGTGAGTCATGAATTTCATTCGAATCTCTAGTGATTAAAAATATACAATTTGAGAGCGCAGGGGAGGTTGCTGATCATTAGAACTTTGACTATTGAAGTGGGCGATGGCGCATCGAGCGCGGCACTAAGAGTAAGACTATGATTGAGATAACGCAGCTACTTTACCCAAATGATTCATAATTTCGGCTATTTCAAAATCCATGAATGTACAGAATGTAAATCAGAAATGTAAAAACTTAAACGTATGTATAATTAAGCAGTTTAAAGAAACAGATCACTTTATAAAAAATCTGGAGAGTTGCTATGCTTCAAGCTGTCGGCTGCCTATTATCCATGGCACAACCGAAGACTGCTCAGTTGGTAGGGCGTCAGACCCGGAAAGAAGAAGTCAAAGGCTCGAATCCCCATCCCCTAGTAAGCGCATTTTCCTTTTCAACTTCAGTGGATGAGAAATCAATGCCATTGTATAAAAATCAAACGGGACACTACATTCTATGCTTGTCATGTATAGCTGTTGTCGGTTCTGATTTTGAAATGAGCACTGCTGCCTGATATTATGGAATTGGAAGTCAGCACTGCAGCGTTAACTTCAGAAGAAGAGAAGAGCGCCAGAATGATGCCATCATGAAAGTATAAACAAGGCCAATATTCTAATGGCTATTTACTTTCTTTTCCATCCATCCTATTGCGTGAAGGTCAGCTAATATAAAAATGTCTTGTCAGAATCAAAGAATCATTATCGGGTTGGTGAGATGGAAGTGATGAGAAGTGAAGTTCGTCGAAAGGGGTGTTTCTCTCATTGTTCAGCATCAGAAGATCTTTTAAGGCAAGTGCTCTTCATTTCGTTAGCGTATTCCCTATATCAAGAATTCTCTGTTCGACTTAGCTGCCTCCAGATTCTTCAGTCTTTGGTCAAATCTTCAGTCACTATTGCAATTTCATATCGTTGTCTATAACAGTGCTTCACCTTTTCTTTGATCTTCCCCTTTTTCTTCCCACGCATCATCCATGCTTGGACCACATTTCCAACGTGCTCGCCAGATATGTTTTCTCGTGTCTTAGCTAACGGACCCTTTTCTGACAGAACATACCCTACTGAGCATTCGCATTTCTGTGCAGTTCTGATGTTGCTTGTAGATTTAATGGAATAGAAAAATGAAAGTTTTTAACCCCTGGAATGTCTGCCTCGTTTACACTTGCATGATGAGGCAAATTCGGAATTTTCGGGTGATGTGAGGAGCTGATCATCATTTCCATGACATCAGTCAGAAGTGTTATGTTTTAAGGGCAGACTCGATATCAGCTATGTCACTAGCATAGTCTGTATTCTCCTGTTTCTTTGTTATTCTTTTATCAGGGTGGTACTCATTTTTCAACCTCGGAAGTATGAAAGGCAAGTGACCCTGGCCAAAGTTCGAAATCGGACCAGTCGATTATATGTGTGACGCTCTAGCGACCGAGTAAGCCTGATCGGAAGCAGCGTGTGGTAAATTTCTTTCTCAAGGAAATTCGTGGTAAAGGCCAAGATTGGCCGCAGTGTGAATCAAACTCAATACTTTCCAAGTCGAGCACTGTGCGAGTGAGTGAACGAATGAACCTATAAGTAAATGAATTACTAAATGAATGAATGAATGAACGAACGAATGAATGAATGCATGAATTAATGAATGAATGAATACCCACTACGACTTGTTTCATTTACTCATGTACATGTGTAGTGCGTTTAGTTATTGTGCTGTTCATATCTGCTGACCTTATCTTTGTCAAGACTGAAAAAAATGCTGTAACTAGTCTTGGTCGCCAAATGGTTGTGATTCATGGCGTAGTGTAAGCTAAAATCGATATATCAATATCATGTTGTTTTGAGCTAGAAAATCAATCACTGATTTTGTACGTCTTCTTTATAACTTTAAAGCTTGAGCCTATAGAGATGCAAGTTTAATGTCGTGTCTTTCGAAAATCCGTAATTTTAAACGAACGAAAAATTTTATTTTGTTGGCAGATAAAAAGCCTTAGTTGGTTACATACACAAAAAATCAAAATTGAAAACAGTCATTAAAACTTTCCGTGATGGTTGATTTTAGCTAATTTTGCAACTAATGTCGCCGTCTTACAAGCTCAAAAAACAGTTGACGCTCATTCCAGTGATAACGATATGAACTGTGATTGATTTTAGGCTGTATATATAATTTTTTGCTAAGTCATAACCGGGAAGACAACGCATAAAATGTTCTGTAATTAAGAGGTGGAGCGATGGGATGACTTCGAAAGTTCCTTTTGTCGTTCGCAGAAGGCCCTCTAACTCCAAATGTTCGAACCGCTGTGAAAGACCAGAACTAATTCCAAAACCGATCCGTTCTCTACGTTGAGCAAAGCACGTGAGACAGGCTGAAGCGTCAGCACTGGTCAATCATCCGACTGATAAAACTTTTCTGTATAAGCATGTAACGAACAGAACAGAGCAGCGTAAGGAATGAATTCATTTTCGGAAACAGTTGTCCCCTGTAGAAGTGCAAATTAAAACATGATGGTTGACCTTATCACTTAAGCGGGTTGGGTTCGCGAGCTTTCGATTGGAAACCGAATGCAATTTCCGTTGACAAGGCGACATGCACGTTCCATACTGGAAAAAGGTGGTTGTAGATCTGACTTTGGAGAGGAACCGTTCCTTCTGCAGTGTAACAGCCCATGCCTTATAGAAAAGTGTCGAAATACTGCGAATGCAGAGGTCATAAAACAGATGTTCTGTTTATGCAAATGACTGAAGGCGATGACAAAAAAACGAAGATAAACAACGGTAGCCAACTAGCATGCTTGTATTACCATTGCTGAGATATTATTCTGATACTAAATACCATCACTAAAATGACAAAGCACTGAATGAACTGCAGCAATGAACACCAAGCTGAATCATCAGGAATGGATAACTGCATTGTTCATGTGACTAGAGTATAGGACCTGATCTTACCGTGCCTTAGAATTAGAATAGTTAGGCTCAAGTGATTGATGTAAGATCAGGACATTGAAGCGGATTGCTGAAACTGATTCCATAGTTTCCTGAAACGGCAGGTTTTGAGAATCAATGACGATTGAGTGAATGTGCATTTTTTCTGCATGACAAACTCTCGCCATGCCTGTCGCTAATTTTATAGACTAAATCTACTCATTTCTGAAACTCGCTGCAGTTCTGTGTCTTCCTTTTTCAATAAATCATCAATTTAATGGTTCTAGATACAAGCAAAATGACAACTAATTAATTCCGTATCGGAACTGCCAAAGTTTTGTCCAATCGACATTGGCCATGCTCAGGGCAAACAATCGTAGCAATCAACGAGATTGTTGTTCGGTCTGAGAACTCAGAACCGAGGGGTTCCAGGTTTGAGTTCCGGATTCGGGTAATTCGCTGCGATGAATGGTGTACGTCTCCACATCCGAGCGTTTGGCATCAAGAAATCTTACTTCTAACCTCCCAGTCAGGGTCATTCACTTCAGAGATTTATAAATTAGTACCACTATATGAGAAGGAAGCAGGAGACTATACGTTATGCTTGAAATACGGCTATAAACTGTGCCTCTAAAACGAGGCTCACGCCATGGAAATGGATATCAGACCTACATCACCAGAGACATGTAAAAAATGCGCCAAGGTGCCCCCTCCTGAAAGTGCGAAGATGCCCGGCATTTCAACGCTGACAGACTTTTCATTTTGTGCACTGCTTCTTTGTTAGCTCCGTGTACAGGTAGAATTCTGTTTTATGTGCACTAATTTCATGTTTTCCACCTTCTTTTGTTGAAAAATGGAATTCTTTGACGATGCTAATCAAATAATAGACTTTTATTGACTCATATCATATGGTGAGTGATTCCTCAGGGATCCGTTTGAGCGCCACTACTGTTTACACAAAAAATTGCTCAACGACGTACGTAGATGGTACTTTTCGGTAGTTTATCATTAAGTCTTCGAGTACTTTGCAGTTTATAACGGCGAAATCATTTCTGTCCAGTACTGATCAGAGGAACGTTATAATTTATTAGTTAGTCCTTTGAAAATGATTGTTCCAAAAACGATTAATGAAAGGTTGGCAGTTGACCCGTCGCATGACTGAATTAAGGAAACGAAATATGCTTCCGATGAGGAGGCACAATTTTTTGGTCAATTCAGGAAGAAGTATTGGATTTACTCCCAGAAATTATTACAACCTGAAAAACTTTGATTATCAGTTCGACAATAGTGAAAACCGGGTTTGAAAGAAATATAATAAAATTTTACTGAAAACAATTACTTTTATGTTACCATTTTTGAAAGAAAATGCTCTGAATAGAGTTTTTGCATGTTTTCTTCGTAACAAAGTTTCCATATTTTAGGGATATAAGCGAAAACTACCTCACTTTCGTCACTTCGAAGATGTTCGAAGGCCCCCGCAGACTAAAAAATTTGTACTTGTTTTTTTAGTTTAAAAAAACTTTTCTAACGTTTATTTTTAGGCAGCTTGACAAGAATTTTTTGGTCTGCATCGATGAGGAAGCATTGAAAGCGCAAACGGAATTGGAAATTCTGTATTTATTCTATGTCCACTGTGTATGCCACAGGTTCCTAACGCTAAACATTTAGAACGTTGAATTTCAACAACCTTACAACATTCGCTTCTAATATATTTGAAAACATGAAGAGTTTACGAGTGATGTAAAGTTTTTTTTTCTAAGCGGTTGACCCATCGAAATGAAGTGGACGCTTTTCAGGAGGCTGGCAGACAACCACCTGGTTTGTGACTGTCGATTGACGTGGTTGGCAAGGTGGCTGAATCGGCACCCGAGGTTGGGTCTTAACACTCGTTGCCAAGCGCCCGTTTTCCTGAGAGGACGAAATCTGGCCGAGGTGGATGAAGATGAACTGCAGTGCAGCGGAATCGAGAATCATCTGGAGACCGGGTGTCAGAGACTCAGCGTTTGTCCGCCGATGTGCGCCTGCACCGAATCGACCATCGACTGTCGAGACCGAAGTCTGACACAGGTTCCGCCGAACTTGCCCGATACAACGTCTGAGCTGTACGTTTCGTGCTTCTACACTTTTTATGATGCATACGCAGAGTTTTGTATTTCAGTGGTTTCAGGCTCACGGTTATACATCCTTAGCCATGCGTCCTTCAGCCTTTCAACACAAAAGCTAATAGAAGCAACGTTGCATTACATCTGATATCTAAAGGGTCACCGATATGGTTCATTCGTCTACTTTTGTAAAGTTAATGCTAAAGGTGGCCCTTGGATCACAGCCTTTTGGAAGAGGAATTAGTTTCACCGTTTTTTATTGTTCATTTCCATCAGAAACAGTTATTGCCAATTAATGGCGTAGTCATTTACCGTCATTACTGATTTTTTTATTAGGTATCACCATTACCGTTTCCGCAAGACGCATCGTCTTGTTTGATATATAAACTAAATCCGATTGGAAAACCCGGTTTTTCATTTATACTTTTTTTCCTAGCCTGTGCCTAGCTTTTGATAGAGGCGGACTGTTTGAGTTTTTCCACATTTTTCGGCCTTTAGTCGGATCTGCGCTTTATTTCGATCCATTTCTTGACTCATTGTCGATTTTTCAATTGCCTTGAAGGATAGAACTAATATGCTTCAATTCTTGAGTTTCATACAGCATGATTTCCGCCACTTTCACTGATTCGTCGGTTTTTTCTCTGCTCTTCCCGCTGAAATGGCCTACTAGCTTATGCTGACTTTCTTTTGCTGAGACGAGAGCAGTTTGTCTCAAGAACTCTTCTCTATGCCTTGGAGTTTTCGTTTACTGCTTCTCTGACCTTACTGTTCTAGACTACGTAATCTTCACAGAACATGCACTACGGTCCCGTTTCCTACAGATCTTTAGTTATCGCGTATTCTCTCGCTGTCGAAAGCAAAAATGGGATCATTACTGAAACTTGATGGACCCATACTCGGACAATAGATTATTTTTTAACATATGTACTTCAAACTGTCGTTGTCACTCTGTCGTGCATGTCTTTCATAAGTACTCCACCAAGGCGTTTACCTTGATATTCGATCTAAAGTTTTCTTTCGACCAGGGACACCATGTAAATGTTCTTTCTACTTCCTCTGAACTTCGTATCTCGGCAATCCCGTTTCAGCTGGAATTTCCAGCATTCTGCAGCCTAAATTAAATTTTCACCCTATTTTGGGTCTCCTAAACATCGTGACGTAAAGAATCTGTGGATCTTTTATGCAGCTCAGTTCGAGTATAAAAATATGAATGCAATATCTTTGTTCAGTTTGTGTTTGTTTCCACTAACTTCGTGGCAGCCGGTCATAAATCAATTATTTAATATTTTTTTGCTCAAAGAATTACATTATCCGTGGCTCGCCTCACGCGTGATTTGATATGGTGATCACCGTTAATTCCGATATGGTGACAGCTTGATTAAATCTTAGAGTAATGCAAAGCGTTGGATATATTTCAGCGACTGAACCACAGACTGCATCATATAGTGTTGACAACATTCTTCGTCATTCATTTAATAACGTAGCCGAGCCTATCATTACTTTCACTGAAATTTACACCCAAGATGTGACTAAGTAAGATATTTTGACTGAATCAGTGTCTTAGTCTTGTTTAGGTTAAGCACAGTCAAATGTCTATGAAGTTATGCAAATTAAAGCGTTGATTATATTTAACTTCGAGAAGACTGTGTAATAGATATATCGCGTTTCTTTACACCTTAACATAGGTGGACTTTGCCTTATCTTTTGTAGTCGTTCATGATTTATTGCTGCAATTTATTTATGCTTTTGTCCATATGAAAGAAATGTTTCCAATCATAGCGATGCTGCACAGCATTGCATCTCCATTACTGTCGTAATTGCCTTATTTCTTCAAAAAAGGTCCACAGCTGCGTGAACACGGTTAAGACATGTAGCTTCTGCCTCTTTTTCATGGCATGGTACTATTTATCTTTATTCCAAGGACTACAGGCTGGGATTTATGCCCCTTACTTTTGGCGCACTAGTCTGCACTCCGTCTATTGAACCAAAGCTGCATCGATTTTTCATCTGGTTACTGCAATTACCATTGAATGGTAAGAAATCCAATAAAAAACAGATGTTGATTTTTAAAGTAATAAAATCTTACATTCTAATGCGAACTTGCTGATTCAGGAGACTGGAGCAAAACCGGATTTCCTATTTGCCCTCAAAAGCATTTTCGAATCTGAGGAACATGAAACGACTGTGAGTACGAGTGGTTGGATTTGCTTACACTTGAAACATACGTTTCTTTTGTTTTCAGTGACCTTAGCAACAACGCCATCAGTCAAATCGCCCCGGATGCTTTTGAAGGCTTGGAATCTCTCAGTTCACTGTACAAAATGCGTTTTTTTTTGTTTTAGTGTTTTTTTTGTGATTTTATGTAAATCATTTCAGAATCTTGTATGGAAACCAAATCGTCGAGCTTCCAAAGACCGTATTTCGAGGGCTTTACAACTTGCAATTGCTGTAAGGAAACTGTCAAAACTTTATCAAAATATTTTATTCGATTTCAAAACCAATTTAGGCTTCTGAATGCAAACAAACTGCAGTGTATACGAAAGGAGACATTCAGCGCTTTGTCTAACCTGAATCTCCTGTCACTGTATGATAATCAAATCAAGTCGCTGGCCGACGGAACTTTCGCTGATCTTATACACCTCCAGACATTGTAATAAAATTATTTCAGTGACAGATAATGTTTAAATTTTAATAGAGATAGATAAATTAATTGTGGCGAGATTGCTTGAGGAAATTAGAGTGACAAATTCAGTTGTAGATTTTGAATTTAATGCGAGATATGGAACTGACGCTTGATTTTCACTAAGTATAATTAACCCCATATCCATATACATAGTGAATGTTAATTAGCATTCAAGCATGTTGCTCAGCTAAATACACTGATGCGGTGTTATTCATATATTACGTCTAGTATAATAGGGAATCATAATAAGAACCACGGAGTCAATAAAAACTAATCGCGGAAGTGGCCTGCTTCGAGGCTCCCGTAGTTGTTTATGAGCGAGTGGACGGCGCGATTATGATGTGCACGGTTTTTCGAAAAGCGGCACTTTTCTAAACATGATTTACCTATTAGTTGCTTAATCAAACTCTGTCTCACAAACAAGTCGAGTTGGGTTAAATCTCAACAAGGTTCATTTAATTAGCAAGATCAAAGTGAATTATTTTATCTGTCTGTCTGTTGTATTTGTCCTCATCTGTCTATTGTATTTCAAATCATCTGTCTGTTGTATTTGTCCTCAGCATTACGAATCTTTAACATCAGACTGATAGTGTCTGATTCGTTAGAAATGGGGTCTTGGATTAAGGTCTCATGTCTTCTTCTAGTAAAGAATTTTTCCGTTCATTCAATTCATCTATAGCTAGTAACCTTCTTTATCTTTCTCCCATTTCTGGCAATTTTCAAACTTTCCTGATCCTGTGTCAGCGTTCAGCACTTTAGAAGAAGGTTAATTGAGTTTAGACCAGTGTTAGTCGAGGTACTTTCCTAGGTGATTTTTGACCACCCTGAGTTCTTCGATCACTTGACTGAACAATGTGAGAAAGCAAGCGGGTAGTGGCTGTTTCGTATTCCTTTTTCGAACGTTCTGAATATGACATAAAATAATATTATTTTGTATTTATTGCTAAAGTTTATATTTAACTATTTCATAATTATATGTAGATTAGATGTATAAAGTTTTCTTCCAGTGGCAATTAAATACGCGTGCCATCGTAATTAAATAAGTTAAATAATTATTTCGACTCATCGGTTTTTTTCTTTGATTCAGACACCTTGCCAAAAATCCCC
>UZAM01013289.1:1300-11421 GCA_900618415.1 Soboliphyme baturini | reverse complement strand
CAAATCATAGCGAGTTAACTTAAGTCGCATTCTCTGTAATATTGTGGGTTTGTGTACATTTCCGGAATGTAATCTTGTTTGCAAGGATGCAAAGGACGAATTAAGATCGGTGAGTGAAGAAGAGCAGTGGTAAAAAATGAAGGAGAGAGAATAAAAGGACTAGGGATGGATTGAAACAGTAAAAGAAAGTTTGAGATTAACATGAATTGTCGAATTAATGAAGGAAACCAGATGAAAAATGGCAAAGCTGACAAAGGATAGAATACGACGTAGAAAAAGGGATTATGACAAGAGAGATGGTGAAAAAAATTGCCACATGAGCAGCTGAAAAAAGAATTTCGTAGGTGATGTTTTAGTAGTTCAGGTTACAAAATCAGCGTAAAACTCTGTATTTTTACAGAACCCAAAATATACAGTAAATCAGATCACTGAGCAGTACCGACGTTATGGCCCATGTTTTACGGACATTATTCAAGGGAAGGAGGCTGGTTGAACTGAATTTAGAAGTTCTTTGGTGGTTCGCAGCGCAGTTGGTACGCAAGGAGCCACAAGCATCTTTGAGAGAATTCCGAAGTCAGTCAACCAGTCTCCTTGAAAAAGGCCTGTGAGACACGGATCGAAACGTTCTATGGAATTGACTATGCTTTTTTGCGTTGTGTATAAATATATGGTGTTTATTCCCTCTTAAGTATGGCTATCAATGAAATACTTCATTTAAGTTTAGTGAATGTCGACTTCGATTTTCTTATTGCATTACGCGCTGCTTTTATGAATGAATGTGTAACCATGCATGAAACACCTACCCCGCCTTTAACATCATTCATAGCCTATCTTTTTTATTTTCGTACGCTTGATGTATAAGCTTCAGTGGAAGTTGTGGTTTCATTTTTTCTTGCCAACAGTTCTTATTTAATAGCAAGTTCATTTGTTTTTGCATTGCGTTTGATCATTTGCTTTCAGAATGGTGGTGAGGCCGTCCATGAAAACCTCGAATTTAGCATGTTCTTCCCCTGTACAACGTTCATAAAGCCGTTGTTTTTCAGCAGGTTTGAGTTTTCTTTAATGACGCATGCGTAATCTCTGATGGAATGTTTTAACTGTATTGTGTGAAATTTTGATTTAAATTCGAAATATTTTCTTCCGAATGTAATTAGAATTTTACTATTATATCATAAAGTAATGAGATTGTCACAACGTATGAGTATTGTATTTAAAATCCTTCCGTGCAATTAAGCCGTTTATGAATATCTGCAATCTGCAACGGCATTTCATGGCTAGCATGAAGATTTGCTAACTTTCTCAAAACTAAACTTTGTTGACTTTTTTATTTCCTTCATACTCCTCAAGAATAATCTGCTCAAACTCTGTCAAGGGGTAAGATGCTTTAGTAGCTGTGATAAAATTTGGACTACCCCTAACATGGTCGCTTTCTGCGGTTCCTCGATATTGACCAAATTAAACTGTGTAGACTGAAGGTCGTTTCTCACTGCTTCCAAAGCATCCAGTGCCACAGGAATTGCTACCATTTATATGTTCTTGATCTTTTCTATTTTCACCGTCAACGGTTAGTACAGCCCACTCTATTTACGTACGAATAAAGTAGTTTCCGCAAATCAGTACCTAACACGAATCTTAGATAAACAGATTTAATCCATCTCGACGTACCATAGTGTTTACAGTACGAGTATACAACAATACATTAACTTGCTTTAAAGACTTTTTTAACGAAAATTTTATTCACAGGATGCGTACACAAATTTAATTTAAATCTGTAATTATTATTGCAGAATAATATAATATTGTATTAATGGTATGAAGGGATGTTTCAATTTCTGATTCTCTTCTCACTATCGATATCGTTCCTATTGAGCTTTATCTGACCTGTTGTAATTTCCTCCGGATTGAGATGTCACAGTAACCATGGTCTGGGCACGTATTGCGAATGTTTGCAGAAGGAAAGCGAAACATTTACTACTTGTCCAGCCGACTGGCCTAAGACCCCGTTCCGTCCTAGAACCAAAAATTGAGGATTTTATTTTCTTCATTTCTCAGAGGTAAAATTGATGCTACTCATTATTCACTGTACTCCATTTGTGATTGTTACAACATCCTCTAGCAATTGTACATTCGTGGTCTTATCAGATGATCCGTAGCCGAGTGTTCTGCGCCAACGAGAGCGTTCAAACACGTCAAGGGCAGTAGCTTCTTTCTTGGTAAGAGCCCATATTGCTGCGACCTACTGGTCGAATAGTTCTAATATATACATGGACTTTCGCTAACGTATTGTCAACAGCTTAGCACAGATTTTATTGTAGTTTGCCATACGCAAAATTTGGCCTTATTCTTTTCTGAACTTCTGCTGCACAATTTTTCCATCGCTAGTGATAATCGATTCAAGATCCAAGCAGCATTTGATGACATTGCACGTCTTGTTTGTAAATGCTCATCGTAATCTTGACATCTTGTGAGCCATACCGTTAAGAAGAAACTGTTCATTTCGGTGGTTTCATTCTCAGCCTGTACTTGGCTCTGACTATTTCTCTGATCGTCAGTGCCTTCTGAACTTCTTCCAGTTTTGTCGCAATAACCTTGATGCCATTAACCCAAAATCCTATATGTAAATAAAAAGTAAATGAGAAATACGTCCAAAGGAAGATCTGACAGCAGTGAGTGAAAGAGATTAGGGTTAGTCGTATTCAGCACGTGTACATTTCGTACACCGCCTTCGTCAAATAGTGGACAAAAACTAATTAACTAATTTCAGACGGAGCAAATACAGTAAAATATAGGTCACCCAGCCCTTCTTTGTATAGTACAGAGTTTGGTTATGAAGTGTTTCCAGTAATTAGCTGCCTGTTTTAGTACGTCTCTGCTGCCTTGGAATCGAAAATATATAATACATATATTCACTGGGCAACCTGAGGATCAGCATATCTTTCCATTCTCACGCATTTGTTGCCAGTAGTGATTGTCTGACTTGTTGACGATTGACACTCTACCATCTGAAATACCATTGTATAATTTAAAATAAATGTAGAATTGCAGTGATTTGTTATTGATACTTATTCCTAATTATTACCTTTACTAAAAGCAGAAATGAATATTCTGAAATGAGAAAAGTCTTTTAAGGAATTTCACCGCATGAGACACTTAGACAATCTCTCTGACATTTCACACCATACACCATCCGTCTTCAGGGAGTCACCGATGGTGTTAGAGTCACTCTAACATCTGCTGAGTTCATTTTTTTCGTTTTATGTCAGTTCAAAATCATCAAGAATTTCGTCGGTTTTAGCACGACCTTCGAGCAGATGTTGCAGAACGACTGTTTGCGCTGTGCTTCCGCTGAGGTCTCAACGCAGTCGGCGATCGACACCGTCCTGCGTAACATCACGGAACGATGCCATTTTGCGCTGATTGAAAGCGTCCCGGGAGCCGCGTCACTCTGCGGCGAAACCATCTTCGGCAAGCGGCTCTTCCTTCTTGTGAAGCAGACGGTGCGTGCATTGATTTTGGTGTAAAGTAGCAGCAACGTTGATGCTATACTCGTTTAAAGCGGTGTGGTTAGAAACTCGTTGTAAACGCATCCTTAGCGTTGAATATGCCTAGTCGTTGTTTGGTAGTTATGATAATCATTTTGGGCAGTTTGCATGAAGAGAACGTAAGCAGGAAAAATTCTATACCGATTGCAGCTCTGCCTTATTCAGTCATATATCATCCTGGCCTCCTTGTTGTCAGTTTCTCTTCTCACATGACAACCTATAAAATGGATGATAGCTAAAGTGTAGACTCGTATGGCTGGAACAGGCACAACAGAGTGCTCTCTCAATGACTGACATGACAGCTCGCGACCACTGAAGAAACCTAGCTTGTCAGAGGCGAGAAAATGACAAAATTTGCATCCATGTTTTATGATGAAAATTCGAAAAGGAGGTAATTGGTGTATGCATTGGTTGAAAAGAGCCATTTGCTGAAATTCAATGGCATTTGGTAGGCTTTAGTTGGAAAGTATGACATATGAAATGGTAGTGACTGCCTTTCATATGCTTGGATGATGCATTCTGCATTTGTGTGTCGACTGCGTCCAAATGGCCAATCGATTCCGAGACAGTTCTCACCGGCTAATCGTCAAACACCTCCGCCTTTCCAACTGCTTAAAATCATTGTTTCAATGTACCTGGGGAATCTCAGTACCAAGAGGAGATAGCAAAATGCTTCCAAATAGAAAATGTGAGACAGCGCCTAGTCCACATGTGACATCTAAATGCAGTTGTTGAAAACTATGCCTTGTTCTGGATTGTGACTGCATATGAACATAATGTGACGTCTCAAGAAGCTATGCATGGGCGAACACCTACACTGTGACAGAGATCACTAGTTATTCCAATGCACGAGCAGTCCGATGCCATAAGTTGCAGTGGAAGTAACTGCACTCGAGAGGCCGGTCATCCAAATAATTCGCCCACGTTCTTCTGAACCGAAGAATCTGTCAGCTATATTCTACTTTGCAGAGCGAAGAATATTCGAGAATAACGAAGCTAGCTCGCTGGATAGGATCACCGCTCGTAGAGGCTTATTTTTGTACTGTCATATATGGCGGAAATAGACCCGACCATCGCTCGAGATGAAGAATTGGTGCCAAGAGCTGGAGTAAACGGCTCGTTGGAACATCATCGGTGGCAGCTGTGGAAGTGCGTTTGATAAAGATTAATGAAAATTAGAGGAAAGAACATTTATGAGAGTCTCGACAAAATCTTCATCCGCCAGTGGATCGAAAAAGGTAGATCATTATTATGGTTTGGCGCAAAGAAGGCGATACGATCTTACTTTGTTTCCAGTTGTTTGGCTGACTAAGCTTGTCCCTCTGCGAAAAAATTTACCTGCTCGATATTTGCCTGAAATTAATTTAAAACAGTTTTTATTCTTGATAACTCTTTTGGCTGGATTTGAAATTAAGAGGTAGTAACAAGTACGAAGGGAGATATGAGTTCGTTGCCTGTTTCTACAGTAGTTGTATTTTTTCTTTAATTGATTCATGATAGCGAAGGCATGGGCTACCAGTATAATGCGAGAAACTGTCTGTATGCATATTCGCTTTCGAAATCACGCACAACTTTTTAACAGGGTGAAATGTCAAATGAAATTTAACAGGTGAAACGAAACTGCCTAACATAAAGCGAAAGTTACGGCTAGATTCGAGAGGGAGGCGCCACTGTTTCCTTTGCTTTTTCGAACAAATTTGCCTATGACATTCTTATGCTGTTACTTCAGTGCTAGAACGAATTCATGCACATGTTGCATATTCAGCTTTTCTTAACCAATATAGTCTTAGATAACGACTAATTAATAAACCAATATTTGACCACTTTTTTGACACGCTCCTTTGATACTCGTCGAATTAACTGAGTGTTTGCGGTGGAAGGCATGTGAAATGATGACCGGACGACCGGTGTTCCGATTTCTCAAATCTATCAGATGTTTAAATTTCTTATTCTGTGCCTGATTTCATATTGCCATAATCACTGTGTTGGTAGTTCTATGTGCCGCGTTCAGTACTATTGTATTTTTTGTGTGCTGAGACTTAACGTTTAATCTGTTACGTCAAAACTACCCGGTTCGTAATAAATTCGGATGATGTGGATATACTGGGAAGTCAGCTGTTTCATTTTAAACCCGTTTTTTTTGAACTAACCGGCTGCTGTTACCTGCTGATCGCATTTACAGTAGGTGGTTGCGTTTGTTCGACCACGTTGCAACTTTATTGTGCTGTAGTCGTACAGTTTTTCTCCGTGTTGTCCCGGTTTTCATGGTGTCTTCGTATACGCTTTCTTTTACGTTTTTGGTTGATTTCCCACAAGTAAGACGGTAAAACTTCTTGCTCTTGCAGAAATAAGTTGCACAGCAGTAGATTCACGCTAGCCACTTGCTCGAACAACGTAGAATTGAGAAATCCAGCGTGCCAACGGTCAAGACTATGCGGAGAAAAGTTTAGTGTTTTAATGCTGCAGCGTTTCTTACGTAATCGAAGAAGGTAAGTCTGACGATGTTTGCGGTACAAATTGGACGTAATGAAAGGTTGCCTTTTTGGGAAGTAGGCGTTTGGCCTGCAAGACGGGTGGTAGTTTTGGTCTGGCTACAGTTGATTATGCCGTGCCAGTGTGGGTATTCTTTTGTTCTCGATGAATTTGAACGGTTTTTTATATGGCACACGTGTCGAATAGGATCCCGATTTGTTACATGGATGTCACCGTTGAATATCATTTCATCTGTCCCCCTATCAACATGTCACCTAAGAGCTAGGACTGCTTAAATATAGGCCTATCATTTTCAGTAGCTAACCTCCAGATTCCCCCTCCTTGGCTTTAATTTTCTGCAAGCACTAGAGGCTAGTTTAGACATCCCTACACAAATATAAGTGTCAAAGGCCTTGCTGCATCTCAAAATGAAGAGTGGCTGAGGTATAGTCAGATTCCTCCGCTGTTAATTAAATTTGGCAGATGGGAAGTAGTGGTAAAACTACAATTGACGGAACTCAAAGTGATTCACTTACGAAGTTAAGCGTAGTACAGCTGATTGACACGTATTGTAAACATGTCGGGCAACCGGGTGTTCTTACTATTAATGTATTACTCTATCGTGTACTTCATTTTAGCTGTTATTTTTGGTTATTCTAGAAATAATAATAGAAGACTCTGTTAAAATTTAGCAATCCTTCTGTCGGGTATTTGTTTCCCTGACCAGATTTTCGCTCTTATAAGTGACCGTGGAGCAATGCCGACAATTTCAATTACATTGATTTACCAGTTTCGTAGACTTTGAAGTCGCATTTGATTCCATACATCGTTTAGTCACGTGGACAATCTTTAAATGCTATGGGATACCTCACCACATCGTTTCCATTTTTCGAGAGATGATGCAGGAAAC
This sequence comes from Soboliphyme baturini, assembly GCA_900618415.1. Lineage (NCBI taxonomy): Eukaryota > Metazoa > Nematoda > Enoplea > Dioctophymatida > Soboliphymatidae > Soboliphyme > Soboliphyme baturini. Next base: position 4,497 of record UZAM01013289.1, on the reverse strand, counting down.
AAAAGTTCCTTAGGAACCAAAGGAGAGCTGTTTGAGTGGTTCCCCATTAACAATGCTCTTTGCCTTCGAAATGAGCTTTCGACTTTGCTACTCAATACTGTTCTCGAGTTTTTTCTCGGAAACGGTGCTGACTCTGTCACTGACGAATGTTTCACTCGTAAAGGAAAGCGCAGTTCAACATATCCAGCTAGGTACGTAGATATTGTCCTGGTGAGTAGTGTAGGAAGTGGGCCTTGTCACTGATGGGGTTCGTTTGCAACACAGCTGCGAAAACTGGCCACTGTCTTAACTCCCAGAGGTACAAAGGTATGAGGAACTAATCAGACACGACCGATCTACTAGTAAAGCAGATCGGGGAGCGAGGCTGTTGAAGCATCGGCCAGTTTGAGTGTATCGGTTCAATCGTTAACAACGATGGCACAGTCCAATTAGAATAAACTAGGAGGATCGCTTTCGATGAAAGTCATCCTGTACATTTCCACTGTAAGGTCAGTGTTGTAATGTTTTTTCTCTATGTTCTTATGAATAAACAAGACCGACGGCTGAACTGCGTATAGCAGCGTTTCAGACGCGTAATTAAAGTTAAATAGTACGACCACGCGCGGCTTCATTCTCTTCCAGGCAAAGGTAACTTTATCAGTGGTAGTAATTAAGCAAAGAAATTAACACTGTTAAATGAACCTTTTGTGAGGACCCATTTTCTTCAACTTGCGGTAGATGAAACACCGCAGGCGTCATTCAGGAAGTCAATATTCAGGGAACCACCGTAGAACCATCTACATCTTTTTCAGAGAGAAATATTTTCTTCTACGATACAGTGACCGGTATGTTCTAGCAAAAGTGTCAAGCCGTGAAAACGGCGGATACGGACACCGTACACTGACACAAACATTCAGACGGAAGCTGGCATTTTTCAGCAAGAAACTTTCAAGATGCTTATTTATGTGCTGATTGCATTTCTGCTACACTGATGAGAATTCCCACTCGAAGTCATACTTCTGAACATAAATCGAACCATCAAAACAAAATTACGTCAAGAATCATCTAAATACCGAAAGGAGATCTCTCACCATAAGTTTGTCGAGAATATTTTGCCCGTTGCTCAATTTCTCCTTATTACATTATTACGCGGATGTTGTATCATCGCTGTAAGGCAGAGCACCTTACGTCAGCAGATACCATGTGATAATCATCTGCCATATTTATTATGGCTTCTTTATGAACTTTAGTTTATCATTCTTTGCGATTAGTTTTAACTATGAAGATCTAGTCACAGATAGTTCAATGCTATGTTAGAGAATAATTTATCAATTTGCTAAATTCTGCTTAATATATTGTATATTGCATTAATATGTACCTGTCAAGTTATTGTGTATGATCCATCTAGGAGCAGATAATTTCTTCGAGTTTAAGGCTGTACAATCGTTTTATTATGTTCTCTATTGTTATCAACTTCGTCGTGATCACTTGTTCGATTTTAGGCAAACGCCATACGCGTTGACGGAAAATGCTGCGATGTCGACTTGTGTCAAAATGTTCTGAACGAAATCCACCTTTCTCTGTGATTGCATATAAATGACTCACGTACCGTGTCATTAGGATTCTGTTTCAATATTTATTGATTTTATGTGTATAGTAAAATTTGTCCGTTCTCCTTGTTATGCTGTGGCCATTACTGATATCAGTACGTTATCCTTTGAATCGAGACCCTTGTGGCACGCCGTGAAAGCCACGGGATGGTTTCTCATAATTCCTTGTTGTAGAACGCGCTGTGAATCAAACGAGAGGCGACCAATGTCCGCACAGGAGATTATCACCGTACAGATTGGCGCTTTTGCCAATTTGGTCGGTGCCCATTGGTGGAATATGCAGGTACCAGTGGTATTTTATATGTATATATAATTCCATATGAAACCTGTTAAATGCTCATGCTTTACATATTAAAAAGTTTTGATCCATCGTTTTATTTATTAATATTGAAAGTTTTAGGTCTTATCATTCCATGGCTGGCAGCACGAGAAACAAGAAACAGCATGCTTCTCGTGCTGCCAACCATGGAATCAGAAAACCTGTCTCTTTCAAATCATGAACAGCACGGCGTCCCCATGAGCTTTAGAAGTTACTTACTAATCTTACTCTATTATGTAGGATTGCAATGACAGTAGAAGGAAGGGATTGCTGTGCATTGCGTTTGGCGGAACTAGAGTTTGTAGAATGTTAAATTGCAAATTCTTTGCTCATTGTAATAAGTATACGTAAGCCAGGAATTGAATTAAGCACAGGATAGAGAACTTTTAAAAAAGTCGATCTGAATGATAAATTAATAATCAGAAGGTGTCATGGAATATCCTTGTTGAATTCAGGTATTCGAACAAAAGGATGAAGAGTACTACTACACGACGTCTGATTTTTGTCAAAAGTGCACAACTGTCTAACAATTTTGAATGGGGCAATTCTGTGGTGCATTAACATTGCACATTAGTGAAAATTTAACCGTCATAATTGCCGCATTTGCGATACATAGCAGCTTATGGTAGTGTGAATCACATGAATGAGTTTTCGAGTTTCTTTTTTTCCTGCAGTAGCGTTGTACCTACGATCAGTTAATCAGTTTGGACTACCGCTTATCCTTTTGGGTTTCGGATACAGACGAGTCAGTCCATGTCTGCAACGTTCCAGATTCATGGCAGAAGGAGTGTGTTCGCCACACATGTTTCAGATCATTCTTAGTCGTACCTGTAGTCTTCGGCCGGCCGGTTGGGCAAGTAATAGTTGTTTTGAAAGCGTTCACAAAACATGCCCAATCCATTGCATTTGTGATTCATCAAGGATATGAATATCATATACAGTGGCTGTTCATCGTAGCTTTCTCGAATATCTGAACTACGGACCATGCGTGAGCCAAGCGATTCGTCTCATAAAACCCATTTCCTCCAGTTGGATTGATATTTTCAAGTCATTGCCTACAACTCATGACAGTAGATAAACATTGGGATCAAGATCGACTTGAGCTTAGGCTTCAGAATCGGCTCTTCCTTAGTAACGATGTTTTGTGCTGGTTCATGCAGGAAGCCGCAGACTATTCCAGTTCGCCCCCTACGGCTTATATACTCTCATAAAATTGCTTTTTCCCTTCCGTTGAACATGAGGAAATCCATGCGATTTGGTGTCCCTACGTACAGTAATAACGAATGTAT
>UZAM01013272.1:0-10045 GCA_900618415.1 Soboliphyme baturini | reverse complement strand
CAGTAACAGTTGTACTCCGTAGCAATGCAAATACTGAGATGGATATGTTGCGCCAGCAAAATGTACCGAATCCACATCATCTTCATAAGAGGCACTTTAGGCAGAGCAGCAATTTCAGAAAAGCTTATCGAAGGCAGGCTCTGTTGGTTCAGCCATGCGAAAAGAAGACCAAATGAGCATGTTGGAAATTTGATCCAGGCACTGATACTGCCTGGAAAGCCCATGTCATAAAGAATGATTAAAAAAGCTGCCAGGAGTGACCGAAGATATAATCAAAGATCGAAAAAGGTAGAAGCAATTGACTCATACAAAGACCCTTGTCAAATGGAATTCAGAGGAAGAAGAAGTAATAACACAATAATTTTATACCAACTGTAGTAGCCAAAGGCTTTTCAGAAAGCTAAGATCGAAGCCAACGTCAGCGAGGGTAGACTGCAATCAGTGATAGAATTAAATGTAAGGGTTAAGCTAAATAAACGTTGTTTAAGTGATCACTATGACCGTCGCAGATGCCCAGCTGCAACATTCACACAACGAAGCAAACAACAACGCGGAAAATTTTTTATATGCCTTCAATATTAATCTGTCAAGCAAAAGGATATTCTGATTACAAGTTGAGTCGGTGCAGAGAAATTACTGGTGAAACACTTTGGTCTTGTCCTCGATATTCAGCAAAGAGGATAAGAATTCCAGTCACTAGATCTACGGTGAGATCCACATGACCCTAGACGGTGGAAATCTGAAATTTAGAGAAATCGACGCCATCCACATCAAGAAGATCCAGAAAACCTCGAAGAAGGCAAAATTTTCTTATGACGCCACCCTCTGAACAACACATGGCATTCACTGATCCCCAAAAAGTAAATATGAACAAATCAGTAAGAGCTGATAAGTTGCATTTTTTCATTCATATGATGATCACCAATAATTAGAAATAACTGTGGTTGCCATATTATGGGTGGGTGGGAAAGGAGAGCGAGAGAATGCTGCCATGGTTCCTCCAGCTCTCCGCGTTGTTTCATTGAATAACACAGAGATTACAGAGGTAAATCTTAAAAACCGTAAAGGCTGAGCTTCATAAAACAGCATAGAAACCAAAAATGACAATGAAAGGCAGGTAAAGGAAAATACAACCCAAGGAACTCTTGTGCACTCCGCGTCACGAAACGGGGCCGCTAATCTCCAAGAGTTGTCCTGCAACAGATTTTGCTTTTGTTCTGCTCAACACACCGAAGGACATTCTCTCAACGGAGCAGCCGAATACAATTCAAATAGATGCAGCTTTTCAGTGACACATTCGATACATGAACAAGATGCGACGAACACGCTCACCATATGAAATTCTGCGATTCTGTTCTGTGCCAGAAGAAACATGAGATACAGACCAAGCATGTGGAATTTCATGGTTGATTCGCCGATGAAGTGATTCAATTTTCTACAAGTTTAAAATAAGTAACAACCAAAACATCATCTGTAATCACAACGGCATATTCACGTGACTTCCATATAGTAATGCTTCAGCTGTGCCAAGGCTCTTTGAAAGGCATGGAGATCCTTCTTCAACACTGACAGCATCGCGCTTATTTCAAACATATCACCTGCAACATGTGCTTTGAGTTCATATCAATCCGACAAGAACCAGAAATTAAGCAAAAATGCTGTTATAACTTCCTTTTGATTAATTTACTAATGAAAAAGGAATCACTAATGTAAGAAATTTTTAATATTGCGTGGATCATCCCTTCACCAGATGGAGTTGTGGGGGACCCAAATATTACGGTTTCAGAGTCACAACGATAAATTAGTGGAGGCGTTCTGTGACAGCAGTATTTCATAAACAGAATCAGCTACTGCAAATCTTTGCAGGGACCTGACAAGTTACATCCTGATAATGATTTTGCGCGTTAACCAGTCTCAATCAATGACCAGTTGACCTTTACAGCATCACCCTACTATAATCACAAAGATAATAAAAGTCATCCTCATCTTTCTTACCGACTAGAAATGCTCATCCGCATCACCATAATGAACTTTTTGATGACAATGAAGGGAGAGGGTGTAAATTAAAATCATATAATTTATTCGAAAACAGTCATGTGATCGGTTTACTTTTGTACTAAAGAGTGGACAGGCAACTATCTTACAGCGGTCCTTTGCCAAAGCCGTAAATAAAAAGGCATCAAAACACAAAAACAAAACAATGAATCCATATACTATGACGAAATGTGTGGAGCGAGATGTCGTAACACCTTGAGCTAACGTCTCGATGCACAAGCAGTTTCTCGCAGAGGGTGTAGCCTGTAATCACGCTTGCGCGCAATGATTCATAGAGTTATGACTGAAGTCAACATAATTGAAAGAGTGGATTCATAAGATTAATGATATTTGACCGAGCTGAACTGATATCTTAATTTATAACAGACAATGATAAATCGATATAGCTTGAAACCATGGCCTGACTAAAACAAAACAGTCATGAATAAGCGAGGCTGCATACACCTAGCTGTATTCTTCAACTTGAAACAGAAGTCTATCAGTCAGTAGAGTGTAGAACTCAGAACCGGCTTCGAGGACCGGTCAGATCACTTGACTTTATTTAAAGGCCGACAAATGACCACTCTGTGGAAAGAAAATAGGAGACTATACACTACGCTTGCTACATCACTGTTGTCAAGGTCGCTGCTAAATGCCTTTAAAAAAATAAGGCGTTACTGGGTGATGACATCGAAATAGAGATCAGCATAGTACCATCTACTAGATGAAAACAAGTGCGCCAGGGATAGACCAATCATGAAAGTGTGAGGGAAAGCGATATTCCAACGGATACAAACTTTCTGTTTCCTTTCTCCTTTCTTCCCTCATAGTAATTTTAACTCATGAATCGTGACGATTTTCAAGTTTCATCGGGTGGACTACGAAACCCTCAGTCAGTCACCGAACTATGAATGAATCTTCCGCTGATGGAATGAAATCTGCAATGTCATAGGATATTCGCTGAAGAAGACTATCTTTATATAAATTCAGGGTATAGGAGAAATTTGTGGAGTTGAGATCGCTCCATAAGTAAATATTGTCAGCAACTTTCTACTTCCTGATTCACACTTCATAACATCATGCAGTAGCCAATACAAAGAATCAGAATGAGTCAATCGCAAAAGACATTAGCTTTTTCTTGATGGGTCGATTGACGAAGCATAGTCAATTTATGGCTCAGCCAAAATCATGTTAAGAGAAAAATCTTACGATGCAAGAGCAAAAGCTGCACGTCAGTCTGTTCATCTTCGTTTATTGGCAAGTACGACATGGATATGGTTTCAACCTGGAAACAAGCAGGCAGGAATAAACGACAAATCAAATGGCGCAGTGATTTAGATCACAACTAGTTTTGATAATGGTTTACATCACCTAATATTGGCACAAACCGAAAAGTTTAAGAATCTCGATGGATGAACACAAGTTTAAGGAACGCTGTCGGCAACTGCTCTGCACCAATTGGCAACTAAGCAGATATTCTAGCTCAAAGAAGCGATTTCAGAATTATTCATACTCTCAATATGCTGAAAACTATAAAACAACAGTTTTGCATCCAATCAGACATGATATCGATAAAAAAAAGGAAGGTTCTATCGTTGCGTCTCTTTTTGTTTGGTTTATTTTCATCGTCACCTTCATCTACCTTTTTATCACCATGGTCATCATTTCCTGTCTCAGTCGTTTAAATAAAACTTAACGTCAGACAGGTTGCAAGGGAGATTCAATTTGCCTTTACATAGAAAGTTATCGCAGGGAGAAACGTTATCAGGTGACAGACTGGGAACAAACTGTCTACTTTTCCAGTGACTGGTCTTTTCGTAACAAATCAATTTTGGTAAAATATGGCTATTTTGGTGTAGAATACTGAATATTTCGGTGGCGATCACTGACGCTCTCAGTAGAGTCGTTTCGCTGATTATACTCTGTTGTGCATCGCTCGTGAGCAAATCCATATCCACGTCAAGCGTCGTGTATACGGCACAATGCAGAATCAATCAAAATCCATAGTCGAAGCTGCCACTGCACATTTAAGCTCAATTGTTCAAAATTCTCAATTATACAATACATTTAATAAAACACCGATTTCTGAATTTCATACGATTTCTACTAGCCTATTTGCATTACTGTTATGCAAAGTTAAGTTCAGTTCCAGATGCTATCCATCCGCTATCTTTCTAAGTTCTTAGTCGACATTCCTCACTGTTTAAACTTCCACCAATTTCGGCAAAATCATAACACTAACTAGGAACTAAAGTTTACTAGTTTATAAATTCCGCTGAATGTACAAGACTACTCATCATTTAGACATTATTGGTTAAAATATGGCCTCGTGAACAACGCGCAAACGAAAACGGCAAAAGTTTCATGACTAACACAAACTAGATTGGAACAGCCTTCTTTTTCTAGCGTGTTCCATTTTACAGGGGTCTGCTAAACTCTTTCAACGTATCTTCTTTTTATGTGACCGAACAAACCGAATCTGCTTTTGATAAGCTTCTCTGAATATAGTGCTACGTATCGAGTGCCTCTTATGAAGCTGTTTCGGACGCAGTCCATTTTACTGACACTACACGTCCATATGAGCATTCGCACTTCCACCGAGTGCAGCTGTTGCTCGTATCCCTTGAGGTAACCAAACATTCCGCTCCGTACATAAGCAGCGGTCTTACTATCTTTCTGTACACCTTCCCTTTCGGTTTGAAAGGTATCTTCCTGTCGCGCAGTACTTCCTTCCATTCAAGCCACGCCTTTTTCGACTGATTTCTTACCTCGCTAACGATTTCTGCATTATCTTGAAGGATAGAACCATGATAGTTGAATTTTTGGGTTTGAGGCAGAAGCTCCCCGATATATTCACTGGTTTGACGGCCTTCCATCTGCTTTCCTAATCGAATTAGCCTTCCATGTATTTTCACTTGCCCTTGATGAGTCGAAGGCCGTTCTTCTTAAAGGCTGTTCTCCATGCGTTGATTTTATTTGGTACTGTCGCCCTGATTTCGTTGCAAAGCACAATGTCATCCGCATAGAGCAAGCGGTATGGGGACGTGTACTACAAATGTTTAACTGTCGCGCTGGAAAAACCTTATAACAGATATCAGTAAATGCTACTGAGATGCATCAACGTCAAAATAACCACATAAGTACATAAATCGTAAGATATACCTTCAGCTGACTCAACAGATCTTCTACAAGATCTAAATTTTTCACCTTCTTCTTCCATTCCTCCAGAAGAAGTTTGTGTAAAGTGGTGACTTTTTCAGACAGCATTTCACGGCTCTACAATATTCACATTTAACAAACCTTCAAAATGCAGCACATAATTCAAAGTATAATAATCTAAATGCGTTCTTACAGTCTTGATTATATACAATCATATTATCACGTTTACTGAATTCGGTGTCCTATGTAACTTGTTAAAGTAAAAGCATTTGAGGATAAAAGAAAACCATGATGTTCTTGGGCAGCCAACTGTAGCTTTCCAATTCTATCGGCAATCATAACATGCCAGTTTCTGACATCGAATTTACTTGACTTAAGACTACGATATCTTGCTTGTAGCTGCTTAATGTACTCTAAAGGTACTCTAATGTACTCTTAAGGTACTCTAAATACCGTGTCAAGCTGTATAACATCGTGCCCCTGGTTGAAGATTTAAGTAGGAATACCTGAATGTAGCGGAGTACGGTAGCATTTCACTATACAATCGTTCAAGACTATATTCCACTGACATTTTTATTTGACTCTTTTCTGTACAGAAGCATAGACTTCTTTCTCATATGCTTTTACTAGTGCGAAACGACCACTGAAAAATGGCCAACGATTGACCATTACACAAGAAAAATGATAGAATAATGTTATATGAAATAATGACTGTCTGAAATGTCATAAAACTAAACAGCACTGCTTCCGAAGTACCTTGAAAGTAAATTGGCACAGCCTACCTGAAAATGGACACTTATTGAGGACCACCGTGCTTAGAAAACTTTCCGATTCGTCGCATATTTTAATAAGCTACAGTAAACAACAAATGAACAGTAAACAACAAATACTTCTCATCAGAATACGCACAATATTCTTCGTCAAATATAACAAATCACTGTACGTAGAGAGTACATTTAGAAAGTGATTATGCATAACTATGAGGAAACCGGCGTCCAGCTTGATTTGACGAAACCACCCAAAAATGAATGAAAATCACTCCAGAATTTCTCTCTCATTGGAACCATCCAGTTTCCCAAATGCGTTGAAGCACAACATGAAGTTCGGACACATCTCGATGAGGCAGACATGCTTTCAACGAGGATTAATACCGTTACCGCAGCAGCTGATTTAATCCCATATAAACATGAGAAGCAACTTCAAATGGTCGTACGTCCCAAATCAGGGTTACTTTACTGTTCAAGTTCTATTAACTTTACAATACGATGACAACAAAAACCACAGGAGGCAATACGCACACACTATAATATTTACATAATTCAAACAACTCGGTTATAGTAGTGCAGTGGCATCCCACTTGCTGAAAGGTAATCAGAAGCAATTAAACAAGCAAGCAGGGCATTAATCCCTGATATATTACTAATAACATGTGAAACGACAATGCAGCAGTTAGGAGAGATCAGGAAGACGCATCGGCCTGACTACCAAAATCTACGAAAACAATGCATGGGAGTGGTGAAAGACTAAAGACATATAATGATATCCATCAACGCGTTCTTAGACGCCAGAATTCTTTAAAGCAATTTAACAACTTTTAGGTGCTTTTCGTTGGAGCCGTTTTAGTAAGTAAATGAACCTTAAAAAACAAATATCATATACAACGGATATAATAAGAAAACAATAAGGAACGAACGAAAATGGTATAAAGGTCGAAAAAACAGACTGTGAATTCAACTGGACAAACTCAGTATTCCGGGGAAGTAAATGAACTGAGAGATATGGCATGAAGCAAAGTTAGAAAAGCCATTATAAATTTAACGAACGGCTTCTTTGAATAACAAAACAGGCCCTCGATTTGTGATGAACACAAAATCAGTCGAGGTCTACATTCGGAGGCAATTTAGAGAGTGAATTCACAAGTATGGAACAACTTCACAGTTATGGAGTACGAACATGAAAAGAGATATTGAAAACCCGAAATTGTAATGTAGCCACTAAAAAACAAGTCACAGAGGCAACCAGCGAAAACAAATAATTCTTAGCGATTGACAAGACCCCGACTAAAGTGCACCTCAGTGGGCAAAAACCTTTAAGTCAGACAAAAAATATTATGAAGTAAAATACGGCTATTAAATTGTGCATTATCAAACGGTCAGGCAATAATTAGAATAAGCAGTGATTACCACAGCTATCTGTTTCAATAAAAATATTATGCTACCGAAAAAATGTAAGGCACTAATCACCTTTCAAAAGGTATGACTGTCACTAGATATTAGGGATGCCTGAACCAAGTAAAAAATCCTTTCTACAGAAGCGTGTAGAAAGTGCAGGTATTCCACAAGTACTGTAATATACAAGAAGATAATTGAATGTTTCCCTAAAACTGCTCAGTTTAAGAAAGGAAATATTCGTAGTCATTTAGCTGCGTATCTTCCAAACATTTCCAGAGTTCTTAACACATTTTTATAGAGCTCCCAGTATTGGGGTGCATGCCATTTGCAGAATATTTATTCACACGTATAAATATAGCCTACTATCAAACACACTGACAAAAGACTAAAGTAATTGAAAATCGTCAGTCAACTGAACGGCCGATAGTTTCATTCTTCTAACCATCTTAGAGGAGCGCATTTATTTACGTTAGGTGCATTCAACGGCAATCGCGAAGGAGATTCGTGTCCAGGTACTAAGGATGAGTTTAACGTTCGGTCTACCACTGCCATGATTTTAAGAAGCTTACCCATTTGAATTGTAAAATGTCTAAGCGAATCACTTTACACTACCGTGTCAAAGCTGTAGGAACTAAAAATAAAGTACTGTTCCCTACTTATCGCTGACAATACTAGAGATATACCAGTGAAAACACGATCAGGCATCAATCGCGTCCCTAGAATTCCGTCGGCATATCAACTGTCGTACAGATATCGGCAAAAATAAATCCATATCCATCCAGTGCTATATCCCGTATCGACTGTTTGATCGTATCGTAAATGGTGTCAATTTGCGTGCCATTAAATGAGCAGAATGTGCTTTGCAGTGTGTAGATCTAATGTTCACGGCATCATTCAAAATCTAAGTTATATAGCGTAGATTTACAGATTATACCGAAAGTACGGAACATGGTCACACAAATGTCAGAAGGTCGTTTTTGAAGTACCGGATTCGAATCCGCTCAACAGACTACCTTAACCAAAGACTTCCTTGAGCAGGGAATTAACTTCATGTGGCTTCGGAGCAACGAGCAGAGAAATGGATAGCAAATCGGTGGCTTACTGAAAACAGAAACAGTATAGTACTCCTGCCTGACTATGCCAGGAGGAGTACTATGCCAGCTTTCCTTGTGGCTCCATTACATGCTTGCACAACTTAGAGCTGACTGTTCAGTGCAATAATTAGCATAAGATGCCACCCAGAATTCTTTTAGCAGTTTTATGTATTCTATAACTTCGTTTATTTAAACTGAATAGACCAGAGACTAATCTATCGTCGAAGATAGGTAAGATGTCACCTTCAGTTGATCAATTAACGGTCTGTTAGACTGTGTAATGTTTTGGCTAAGCATGAGTCCAATGACAACAGCTCGCTCTTGGAATATGCAGCAATGCATCATGTAATGCCAACCCATCCCACGTAGAAACTTTAATGTTGCTTCTCCATTCCTTTATTCTACTAATTTCTGTTTCTACATTTACGGCTGAAAGTTAGGACAGAATTATCTATCGCGTTGTTAGCTAATTAACATAGGAGTGAGTATGATAAATTTGGGTAGTTTCAATACCGCACGCAGGAACGGGCGATTTAAAGTCATTGTTGTAAGCTCTTTTATCGCTCATGTTGCCACATTTTCCATTTTTAATCATTCAAGTCACCGTGGTCAGTGAACAATTAGCGGAGAAATTTTTATTGCCACGCACTGACCCACTAATGTACTACGCGTTGCTGTCTTGCTACCGCTGTGCGTTTCCTTAAAATGAATCTTAACATAATGTGTAATAGGAGAAAATCTAATATTTAGATGACTTGTAGCATCCCTTTAGCGAATTCTATGACCCCCCTGAAAAAATCCCAAGAATTCCTGAGACAGTGATTAAAAGATAAAATTTCAACTTCAAATTTCGTAGATTTGTGTGTTACATTTGAAAGGTACAACGTTTGGATCAACTGATGTACTTTAAAATTAGAATTAACATTTTATGACCCTTTTATTTTCAGAAGGTAGAACTATGAAAGTTTACCTTGACTTTATTAAAGCTGCGACCAATTTTTAACACTTAAAAGAAACCAATATCTGAAGACTAGTTTACGAAAAGTTTAACGAATTCGACTGGCAGTTGAACAAAAACCACATAGAGAAGACTTCAGAAGCCACTTCCTTAGTCATGGGGTACTAAATGAATCTGAGGCAAGAATAAAATGTTTCATAGTTAGATAGGGGATCAAAATGGTATATTGATCTTCATGCAAGTCTGGCAGCGTCCTACACAAGAAATACGTCATACCAAACGAAGTAAGTGCCTGAGTTAAATACCGTTATACTGATCATATGAGGGAGGCTACATTGGAGATATAGGAAGGAAACTTAAAATCCGAATAAACAGAAAATAGCATCCCTGGGGACAGCGAATTAGAGTTGCTGTGTTGTTGCGGAACGCAATGCACTAAAATGCTGTATCATGCATTGGGGTGCGAGTAGCATCGTCCGCACGGAAGCAACCGCGAGAAAGAAGAAAGTGTTACAGGTTGTTGCAGCAGAATGAACAAAAATTGATATACAGTTAAAAGTGGAACTCCGCCATGGCCGGTCCCAAGCCCGGATGAGAAAGGAGGAGGGTTGGAGACCGTGGCAAGTCTC
>UZAM01013245.1:0-10244 GCA_900618415.1 Soboliphyme baturini | reverse complement strand
CTTCTGTTGGCAGATTGATGTAGCGGATACCTACGCCCTGTTCTGTCAGTGAAGTCTACGCAGAGTTGTATTTGGCAGTATGAACTCTTCCACGTAGTAAATGAAAGCACTGCGCGAAGGGAGCCGGGATTCCGTCACACGCTGGAGGAGTTGACTCAAAGTCAATTTGTCATCCGCTGGGCGGTAACTTATTCTGGATTCTATCTGTTCTCCTGGTTGCTGTTCGTCAGTTGACAGTGAGTTGCTGATGATCTTAGTAAACAACTTGTTGATTGTGAGAACAGACAGACTAGGCGGTAGTTTTTCACATTGTCCTTCTCGCTTTTCTTGTCAACGCGATTGTTTTTGATATCTTGCAACTTAATGGAATCTTTTCCTTTTCCATCTAGCAATAGAAACACTCCGTCAGAGTCCTCCATATTGTCCCACCATCTGCTCCGATAATTTGAAGTATCAGACAGATCGTACCTTCATGGGGTCTTTGATCCCTTCATTTTGCGAACTACGTTGATGAGGACCAGGAAGTGCGCTTCCTTCTGGCTGTTCAGGTGAGGGTTGGGGGTGCGCTCTGACGCAAAGGCTGGGTATGAAAGTTCTTGCACATAGACTGCATCCCAGTTCTGTCAGATTTTAATACGCCATCTCCGTTCTTTAACGGTTTGATGGTCGACTGATAAGGCGCTACTTCTCTCCTGCATGGTCTGAGGCTTCTTTGGTCTTTGGCTGTTTTCTTTAATTTTTGCAATCAGAAGGTCTCGAAATCCTCTCTCACCTCCCGTTTAATGTTTCTGTGAATTTATCCACTTCGTCTAATTACATACACTTCTCAAATGCACTTTTTTTGACTTCGAAAGCGGACCTACGCAAATCTCGATTTTTTCTGAAGATTGTCATCAGTGCATGTCGCAGTCCTATATGAATGCCTGAAACGTCGTTAATGAGCCAGTTGCAGGATCCATTGTGAAGTTTGGTAGATTTATCCTAGCCGATCCTCTCCATTTCCTGCACCAGGCTCTTCGAAAACGCGTTTCGAGGTCGAATTCCACATTACACATGGTCACAATATGCGAGGAAATAAGCATACTGAAAATTTGTGATCTCGCAGATGGCTTGGACTAGGCAGAACGGTGAACGGGAAAGGCGAAGTCTGCTCGAAATAAATAGATCCTTTGATGTTCACCCATACATTTACACATTTCGCTGGATTAACTTATTCTTCAGCAATCCGGTTCCTTCTCTTCATTGTCTCTTCCGGGTTTCATTACTGTGTGTTTTGTTCGTTTTGGTGCATTACATGTATATTGTTATACTAACGCAACGCGTCAGAATTGTTGAAATGTAAGTCTGTGTTTTTCTTATACACTATTTACGTCAATTTAAACAGTAAATTCGTTTGATTGATTGTTTTGAAATTTTCAAAAGTTGCTTTGTATATTCAAAAAGAACCGAAATGGCCTTCTAAACGTTATTATACAAACTGTCAGGCAACTGCAATAATGGAAATATCCCGTATAACGGTCATCGTGGGGTAGTATTATGAGAACCCCGCTAAGGCCAGTACGATGTCATCCAGCAAGAAGTGACGAAACGTCGCGGGGATCAATGCCGATTTTGCCATCGGCACGCTCTTTGCTTCCAACTGCCAATCGATCTCCATATGCTTTTTCCTGGAATCAGCTTAAGATTGAGTACAGTTGGAAATATTACCATCAGCGGTCTTTGGCAAGCGCATTAAATTCAACTACTTTCCATGGATTTTCTAGCACTCTGCTCTCTAGAAGACAGCATCGTTTAATAAAGTGGAAACAACCTGCATGCTGAAATGTGTGCTTCTGCTTACTCGGTTTAAACAGAGGCATTTTGCTGGTCACGATAAAATTCCAGGTGTGCTAGTAAAATGTTGTATCGCTGAACTTGGGAAACCTCAGTCCATTCTTTTCAACAGTCTATGTCAAGCGCCATGATTCCGTAACTATGGCTCATTTGTAAATTAACATCTGTAAAGAAGATGTCCAATCCCACATAGTCTAATCAATACTGACCGGTAGTCGCCTAGCCTATTCCATTGAACGTTCTAAAGCGGATGGTGCTCAGATGCATAAAAGGCGAAATAATGACTAAGTTGAATGGCAGCCAGTTTGTTTACATATCTTGAAGAAGGTACACCGAAACGCCTGGCTTTCTTACGGACAGCATAATAGGTAGCATGGATAAAGGAAGGTGTGTAGTGTGGACGCTATTTGTCGACTTCAGCGTTTAATAATACTCCTCGGCAGAAGCTGCTGGAGACACTTACATTTACTCTTTTCAAATGTCATTATTCTGGTATAGTTCAAAAGCAACTTCTCATCGCGTTTGCAGTATGTTTCAGTCAGTAATAAATTTTCATCTCATCAGAGAAACAATCTTGAAATCGTGTAGGGCTCAGTGTTTTTTCCATTATCGTTCAATCTGTACGCTAACTCGTGCCGCACTGACTATTCAATTAGCAGTGTAAAATATGCCGAAGATCTAACCATCAATATACCAGTTCGAACGATGCAACACATTGAAGTATATTCAATTGCTGTTCATACATCGAGCAAATGACGATCGAACTTAGTCTCATCTTAAGGCATTCTAAGTCAGCTAAATGCTGATTCTTGATGCGGAATACTCATAATTTGACGCTTCACCAGGTCTAGGATAAGAATATGCGTCAATGGTGAAACTGTGCCGAGGAGTGAGGTAAAATACCTTGGCTTTGTGTCGTCTTCAAACCTAAAGTGGTCTTCTCACATGGCAGCTACTTTCAGGAAGACCATGAAGACGTCCTATAATGTGCGTCGCCTGATAAACACCGATGTACCGACAAGAGCAGTGTAATAATTTATCCACTTAGGCACCCAGTCAGTACTCACTTATGTAGGTCCGGTCAACTTTCCAGGCATGAGCGAAGCTGACCCTAGACTGATGCATCGGGCGCGTTGCGTCATCTTTGTCGCGGGTCGGCTGGATACGCCTCGAGACTCTCTCGGTACGGGTAGTCGACACAGTGAACAAAGATGCACCGCGATTCGCTGGAAAGATCTTAGATGATTCTAGTCATCTATTGAACGCCTCGTTATCCAGAAACCTCTCACGAAGAACTGATACAGGATCAAAATATCGATGCATACTCCTCCCCCCGTACAGAACAACACAGAAAATCCGTCGTTCCATTCTTGGCGTGTTGTTTATTTAATCATATTCCGGAGAGTGGTGAACTCTTCACCAAATAATGCTGAAGGGTTTGACCCTGCATGGCTCTGTTTCTAGCAGTAAGTTCCTTTCAATTTAACCTCTTCCGTTCCTTAAAATCAGCTCAGAAGTCACCTACTGTTCCAGTGTCACAAGCAACTACTTCTGAAACGGCTCTGCCCGCAGGTGTTGGAAACAAACCGACCGTCATGCTGTTGCGAGTTCACTATTAATCAACATTCGGCAATCAATACCACACGCTGTATTCTAAATAAATTGCCTCACCGCTGACCGAATTAATCATGCGCTTGGCAAGTAGCAGGGCGAATTGCCATAACTGTCGCAGCACAGACATTTTTTTGTTTACGATTGCTGGTATGGTGGCTTGTGCGGTACTTGGGTGGTGACTTTTGTAGCTGTGTGTATCGGACGAATATTCTGAAACGGTGAATGCGGACATAAAGCACGGCGATGGTATTTACCGGATGTTAAAATGAGTTATAGAAGGCCTGATGTGCTGCGATGAGATAAGAACATGCCCTCTGCGTGCAGTCAGCCTCATAAAGCGCCTTTTCATATCGAAAGGAAATCTGATGACCGAGCAACATTGATTTTCGGACTTGTAAAGGAAGCTTGAAAAAGGAACTGCTATAAAAACGACCATTTAAGAAGGTGAGTCACTGGAATTGCTTAACGAAAGAATTTACATTTAATCTTGAGAGAATGCGAAAAATGACTGTCGCAAAGTACCTTTCAACTGAGCGCAACGAAGGTTGACACGTTGTATTAAATGTCAAGTTACTTTCGCTGACCACCGCTCAGATGGCACCTCTCTATAAGTTCGCCTTTTAATGGAGGGAAACTCTAAAAGCATGAAATCAACTGATTTCGCATTTCTTAATCGGCATCTTTAGTGCTGGAGCCGATCAATGACGTGACAGTACTTGCTTCAGCATTTTTCGGTAGTAAAGCGTACGTGTTTATTATCGCTTACCTTGGTAGAGCGGCTGTCCGGTGTGGTTTACTTGGGTTTTACCATAAATGCAGATTTTACCTTTACTTGGAGTGTCCTAATGGAAAACGAATTACAGGAAAACTGCGGAAAGCGTAATAGTACTATATTAATAGTACTATATGACGCACTTTCGACGTTTTGGTGAGCTCCTTTGGCGGTTAGTGAGAGGGTACGTCGTCCCTATGATTACCTTTCTGTTATCGTATATTTTCAGACTCGCAGTGTGAGAGATTCCATCGCTTTAAGCCGTATAAGTTTCACTGGATCAGTAACCCGTACAGGGGGGATTTCCTTTCCAGGATGTTGCCTATGCTGATTGAAACTAATTCGAGCAAAAACACTTCGTCAGCAAGATCTTGAACGACGAACAACATCCATCGCACAAATATCGGCTAAAGGACGTTCTCTATAAGATGGAACTCATTTCACCCTCATCTGCATACTTGCTGATACAGAGACCCATCGCAGATCTATTATTCGTCACCTGCTTCGTTCTCTAATGGATCCCAGTAAGCTTTCAGCCAGAGAGTACTTCTCTATTGGGAATTGCTCTAAGGCAATGCATAACAATGAATGCACAAAATTCTTTAACCAATTGTCCATTTTTTTATCAATACTGCACATGCACAGTTGCATATACGAAGTGACATAAAGTCGCTGAAAATCAGTTGTTCTTGTAACTACTAAAGCATAATATGCTTGAACATGAATAAGGTTGTACGAGTCAACATAGCAGAAATTATGGTCGCAATAGCTTACCGCGAATGCAATTCAGGTCTTCACAAGAGACGTCAAATATGATCCTGACATCGAGTATAGATGCCGAAGGCCTTAACGACCGTACAAAACCAACTCTAAGGCAATCGAACTTTGTCACATGATGTTACTAAATTGTTCGTGAAGCCACCTTAATAAATTTATGAAAGCTTGCCATACTTTGACCTGAGGAAAGCATTAGCGCGATCAGCAATTGAGGAGATTTGAATAAAGTTATTTCCTGTTAAAAATCGCAGCCACCACATCGCCCATTTCTTAATTATGTTCTTCATCTTTCATGACTGCTTCTCTTTTGCTGTCGTGGAGGTACACGCGTCACCAATGTATGACTCTAACGTTCTCGATCCTGTACCACAGTCTAAGTTTTCACAGAAGGCAACAGGAATCTAGAGCAGACATTCCAAACATTTGTTCAGGCTAATCTTCGCCGTCCCCTAGGGTCTTCTACCTGTCGATTGGGTAACAAACAGTTGCTTAGCCATCCTTCTTGGAGGCATTCGCAACACATGGCCAACCCATTGCAGTTGTGACTTCTCAATCTGAAGAAGCGAAGGCTGTATTCCAAGGCTCTTTCGGATGTCAGTATTCCGGACCATTTCGAGACGCGTAAGGCAGCGACTAGTCTAACATAGGCCATTTCAGCAGCTGATACTGGCCAAATCTACTGTGACTAAAGCAGAGCTCAGTCTCGAAACTTAGCTCTTGATGTTCAAGTCGATGTTTGTCCCTATGCTTACCTAATGTCATGAGTTGCGGACCATGAAAAGCTTCGAACCCGGGTGCACGCTCCTGAAATGGCCTTTCTTAGACGAGTCGCTGGCATACGTGTCTCGACATGGTCCGGAACAATGACACGTGGGAGAGCCTTGATGTATAGCCTATGCTTTTCCAGATTGAAAAGTCACAGCTGCGATGGTTTAGGCATGTGTTGCTAATGCCTGCAGAAAGGAGGGCCAAATGGCTGTTTGTTGCGCAACCTACCGGCAGAAGGCCCTGGGGTCGACCAAGAATAACCTAGTGCAAATATATGGTAAGAGTCTGTTTCAGACTCCATTTGTCTTCTGCTGAAGCCCAGACTGGGTTTCACAGGATCTGAGAGGTTGGAAACACTGTCTGAAGTGTCTGCCTCCGCGACCCGAAAGGAGAATCGGCTACTGGAGATGAAGATGAAGAAAAACGAAACCTTCGTTGTCCACTAGTAATTTCGACAGTTATGAAAAGAAAATATCAATTTCACATCTAAAAATAAAACAAAGCTCGTCCAGAAGTTATCAATCGGTATTTCTGTGCTATCTAAAAAATGCATTTCAGTAAAGCTAAAGGTGCGGCAGCACCAAGAGGCCTTTCTTAAAATACAAAAATTTGCTCGAGATGACAACGAAATGTTAGAAACATTCGCAGTTTTCACCATTTTTGGTTCGTTACGGCTGTAGCCATAACTGACTTGTCCGGCTCCAGTAACAGAGCATATAATTACCCTCCGCGGCTCAAGGTGAAACACTAGGCGGCCCGTTACCAGCTGTAGTCATACCATTTTCGCAATCCATAGACCTTTGATTATGTGATGTTTGTGAGGTCAGGTTTCACTATGTGCAGCAAGGTCTTGATTTGGTCACCACCTCCCTCGTTGACAGAATCCTGAATGGGAAACAGCGTGAAGCGTTTGGATGAATCTCTGGAGGGGCGATGAAGGATATTTCCAAGACAATGCAGCGGGCATTCAATGATAATAGTTGTGATTTGGGCCATATTTCAGTGCCTACAGACCTGAGAGTTCGGTACCCAATCGACGGACGCACTTACAGAAGGATTCGAAAGGTCAGATATTTCGGACTTACTGATATCTTTTGCGCAGAGTGACCAAAGTTCGCAAGCATGCAACAACACCAGTTTCACTTGGCTTGCAGGACGCGCACTTGCGTTCTGATGGCGATGCCCTGAGGAGCCCACGAAGGTTTGAGTAAATGGAAAGTACATGTCTCGTTTCGAAATGCATGCCGCAGCTTTATTCTTCGATCGGGCACTGGGTGACTTTATGGAGTCAGATAGTCGAAGGTTCCAGCATCTTCGATGGTGACTGAGTCAAAGTTTTGATAGGCTATTTTTCTTCATCTGATATGCCCGAAAAAGAACTTTGCTTTTAAACGTTAATATGCAATCCAATAGGTAATTTACATAATAAAGGATTCTTTCCAGGCCTACATAATGCAATGTTACGAGGGCGAAAAAATCTGTCTTATCGAGGAGAGTGACGCAAAAAAGAGTTGACCTCTATGACATCGTACGATGTGCGAAGAATAGGACCGATGGCATAGTTGATGAGAACTGGCAAGTGAGAACACCGCCTTGCCGAACTCCTCAGCATAGATCAAACAACTCGTGCTTTCCTCACATTCATGAATCTTCCCTCAATTCCTGCCGAAATATGCTCTTATTAGCCGAGTTAGTTACTCCAGGCGGCTGTCAAGCCGCATGATGTGCAACAAAGAGTCGTTGTGAACTGAGAAAGGACAGCTGCAAATTCTGCAGAGCAAACGGCAGCAGACTGTTGATAGCAGGGATAGTGTTTGACGATTTGACAAAGGAAAAGTGACAACCACAGTCGATGCGAAAACTGACTTGACTGAAACGTGTTAGAGCCCGTTAGATTATGAGATCATCGCAAAAGCAGAACGGTGACCATCTTTCCAGCCATCACAATTATACATATTCCCGGTAGTTCATGCAGAACATCTGATCGCCCCTTTTGAAGAACGGGAATTGTACAACTTCACTTCAGTTTCATGAGAACCGTTATTTGGCCCAGATTTGGCAGAACAGTGCGGGCAGGTATTCTGTTACGGATACCGGACTGAATTAGCAAATCACAGCTGCCCATCTTCTCTGGGAGCCGTTTGATAATGTCCGCCACTTCCCTCAGCGCTGGTAGTTCGCAATCGGAAGCTATATTCCATTTTCCGCGCTCTCAGTCACTGCAGGTCTGTTGCTGGGGCTGGGGGAGCAGTGGTGGCTCATAGTTGAGAAAGTGCCTCGAAAAGTTCTCTGTCAGTTATGACGTCCGTCCTGACCTGAGACGATATGGTCTGCGTACTGATTCGCACAATTGGTTTTTTGTTGAAAATGATACTCCTATCAGCTCATGGAGAGTTCCTGTACCACCGCCGCAGGAAACATGCTCCATTATTATGACCATTTCGCTCGCAATTTTTTGTTATTAGCTCCAACTGAGTATGCCACTTTTTTCTTAAAGGAGGTCTTGACATTAGGGTTGGCCGATGCTGAGTCAGACGAGCTTGGATAGCCATTTGGATCGTCCATGCAAAAAAACAGTCCTTCCGTTAGTGACCTTCATAACAAGTGTTGCAAAAGCGGCTTTGAACAAGAAGCTTCTAACGTAAACCACTTTTTTTTCAATATCAACAGGATGATAAAGGTGAAGGCGACGTTGGACGAAAAGCGACTGTAACCATCGAGTCTTGAAATCGAGTATACTCAATTCGCTTGCTTGAACAGTATCTGACCTGCATCTTTAATTTGACCATAGCGCAAACGAACCCGTGAATGTTGCCGGTTTCAGCTCCTTACAGTTTGACCTGCTGTAGCGATCTAAAAGGAGCTGGCTCCTCTCTTACTGACCAAGTCATAGACAGTTTGATACGTCACTCAAGCATCATTTTGTTGTCACTTTTTCGTGAGGAGTTGGAAACGGGTGTTCGCAACTATCAGATTGTTCCGTTAGGCAATCTGCATCAGACAATTATCGTTTACGGCACAAATGTCTTGGCCGCACTGTCCTATTCTTGCTCATTAATGTTGCCTGCAGAAGTCGAACGAGTATACAATTCGCCAGCAATGATGGCAAGATCTTTTGAAGGTACGGTATCCATCAAAGCTCGTTGCTCCCAGTAGAACTGATCTTTCAACTCGTCGTCTGCGTATAGCCTAAGGGCGTAGACTGATACAAATGATACGCTGAAGAGCGATCATTCGAGGCGAAAACATGTGACAAGGGGGCTAATCAGGATCCAAATTAGAAGGGCAACATATGCTGTATGAGAAAGTGCGATTTCCATTCAATGCTTTTCGAAGTCAAATAACGAACGACTCCTCCAAAACCAATCTTTCGAAGTTATCCTCCCGGACACTATGATATAACCAAAAATACTCGTCCGATTTGGGAACATAAATTGCCCTTGCTCCTGTATGAGAGAGATGAACCTCAGAAAAGCAGGCAACAAGCACGTGTTAAAGTGTTATTGGTTAAAATCTGGCTGTCTGATTCAAGCAGAGTTTGCAAATTCAACATCATGCAACAGAATGTAACCGGACAGCGGGAAAATGGTCCGATTCACCCATTCTTCAGCTATGTCACTGGATTTGGGGCGGCGTCGATGACCGCAGACACAGCGGCAGAAGTATTTCGTAAATTTGTCATGAATTTTCTTCTAAATTTTGGATACAGATGGTTCTCTAACAGCCACAAGGATTTTCTTTCAGGGTTTGATCCCATAAAGTTTGACCTAGGGGTCAGTCCTAGGGTAGCAGCGGGATGGTTCCTTTGTTGAATGGCGGACCAAAATCGCCATGTCGTGAGGCTGTCTAGCGCAAACATGTGATTGTAGGTAATTTGCAGGTGACACGATTTCCAATCGTATCACTTCGCAGCCACGACCTGTTAGTCTCGCCGCTGATTGTGCGTGACTGCTGATTCGACAGACGCCACGGGCGGCGTGTGTCTTATGTAGTGCCCTTATCCGCATCCCGGGGAAATGCCTGATTGTTAGCAGCATAGCACAATGTTATAACACTTTCAGGTAGATGCTCAGGTCATAAGATACAATGGAGCATACGTAATTGTGCTTCACGGATCAAATAATCCATTACTATGCCTGTAGTCTGCTCTCCTTCACGACGACGAAAGGATGGATCAGAGGGAGGCTCTAGACCAAATTGCCAAACTCTGATCATGCTTGTCATGTAATCTGTTTCCAATCGAAGACATTCGCGAACCTTGAGATTACGCTGACAATTTTTCAAGAGCCAGTTCGACTGTCAGATCGAAAATGGGCAAATTTTATGACTCTACATTATTCCCATTTACGCAACGTAGAAGTAATTCTTGGTCGCTAAATTATTCCTTCTGAATGTTTGCTCTATCTATTAGCTTATGCTGTTAGTCTAAAGAGATCAAGATCATCTGCAAACCCCCTCCCGCCCCCACCCCCCGCCATAA
>UZAM01013193.1:1570-11616 GCA_900618415.1 Soboliphyme baturini | reverse complement strand
GGGGGGGGCAGCGAAAGCGATGTGTGAGTCACTATGGCATCATATCATCACTTGGCGACACGACCTGGATTACATTCGTTACTCCACTGTGTCGACGAACTTTTGTATTTGGACCATGGTTAAGAAAAAAGATAGGACATTCTGCATGCCACTACCCCTTGAATGGTAGCCAAACTGTTTTCATCTACTGTCGCAGTAGGTCACCACCCTCCTACAGCTGAAGTTGATCCATACTGCAATCTGTTCGATTTTACCGTCTAGTGAGTCGATGTGATCCGCAAGGTGGCCGAGGTTCGCGTAGTTGCTAAATTCTTCGCCGTTAACGGAAATGACAAACTTTTAACACTATTGAAAATTTACTCGTAGATATCAGTCTCGTCTACTCTTCTCAATTTTGCTCCATACTGAAACGTATATCGTAACCTTCTCTGACGCTGCTTTCGTAATTGTCTCCTAACTATATGGAGAAGGAGTATTACTTTTGGAATCTCAAAATATTCAGCATTCAGGACTATCATGTATGAAGATGATTCTCATTCATTTATAAATGGTTTTTTAAAATTCGAGTCATGGACAAACAGCTGCTGTCTACCGCCTGTCTGAGGAAACTGTTAGAAGAACTCAGAAATCAGACTGCAGCCTGGTTCTACAAAACGGCGCAAGAAGGAAGTATGTTTAAAATACACAAACAGCTGCTTGACACCTCATTACAACTATGTCAACAAATACTGACTTTCTTGCTGCCTTAACTCATCTTTATTACCAATGACTAAACGAAATTGAATCCAATGAAATTGCACTTTTGTCACCGCTTTGGCGGCACGGCGTCATTTACGGAATCGCTGCCAAGTCGTATAATCAAATCGTCATGCAGGTTGATAATTGCTTATAGTATCGTTGTTTAGTAGGTCGCGTTAATAATCGATGAGCAATTGCATTCCATCATGAGGGTTCCTGTTCTCATAGCCAATTTCTGCTGATTTATTTCGAACCAAACGCCAGGTTGTTTCTCCCAGACAAGTAAAATTGGTGAGGGGCAAACACGTGACTGTTTCGTATGCCCCAATTTGCGCCGGTTTCATTGTCCCTCGTTTCCCTCCCGACAGCAGAGTAGTGAAGAGCAATTGGCGAGTGCAATTTTTAGCCGCTGCTTCTGAGCAGTTCACAAAGCGGCACTGATCCGACTTTTATGTCCAATGCAATTCTACTTATTCTGTCGACTTTCACAAATCGACGATGACCTGTCTTTCAACCAATTACCGGATTCTCAAAGTCGTTTGTCAGGCAGGTTTTGATGACGCTGTCGCTTTAAGCAATTTCGTTTGCAACAGCCACCATCCTCCAGATTGAAACAATCCTGTTTCTTTTTGCAGCTATCCCCTCAGAGTGACTGCTTATCTTACAGTTTGTTACTTTGCTTATTTGTCAGCAGACGAATAACTCACCCATGACAATTTCATTGTTGCGCTGTCTAATCACTCCTGCTTGCCTAATGGGTCATTTAAGCACGCCGTGACTCCATGATTTTTCGTAACCGGTGGTGCTAAATGCGTCTTGCACTTTTTTATTCTCTACGGCAAATATCAAAGGTGTTTGAAGCGATGATACTCTTATATGTTAAAACATTAACAGAATGTTATTAACAGCTCCGGAATGTAGCAGTTGGCGTGTAACTCTTCTATGATTATATTTCACGGTTTATTGCACTACTCCTTGTTTCTGGTTGCTTGGGAGGGGGGAGCGCAAGTAAGCGTGCTACAGTTAGACGGTACTGATGCCACCTGCTGCATCTTACGAAGAAACCTTCAGAGCAACTCATGGAGGATCGATGTACTAGCCTAAGCAATTTACTCATCTTCAACGTTCATATCACACTGATCATTATCAATAGCGCGTGTTAGCATTAGGCAATTGCGCCAACGAAATTTCGCCTCTGACCATCGCTGCATTAAGAGGCTTCGTAATTGGAAGTTTTGATCGGAAACTTTTTCTGACCACTTGACTCTCGGTCTGTTTTTGAACCTCCGCTACAAGGACATTGTGGAAAGTATGAACTGCATCGCGACCTGACTAAACAAGACAATTCTGCTTGGGCCGATTTCGCACTCTTTTGGAGAGGAAATGGTCCTGCACTCTCAATGACAGTTTTATTTCAGATGAAATCACGAGACCCGATTTGAGCAGCCTTTGTCCATTCCCATAGCACCTCTAAAGCTGTTGTTTATAAATTTCTAGAAAACCATTACTAATTTATTAATTTTGACAGTTTAGCACAAATAATGGCTTTAATTGAAACAGTGCTTATGACATGCCCCTGCCTACCAGCGTGGTCACTAACTTCTACCATAAAAGTATGTCAGTTATAATTATACAAAAAACCCCTGAATTTGAATTTGCACCTTGCCTGGCGACATGCAGTGTAATAAAGCGATATTCGTCGCTGAGGCAAAATGATTCAATCGTTAGTTTTCTCTTCTCAACCTCTCGTTTGTGAGCACTGACATTTGGCATCCATGGCCAAGGATGTCGTCATGGTCAACGCGTTTGTTGCTGTTTATCCGGCATTAGCCTCAATTATGCGGACACTAAGGCAAGTGCTGAATGATCTGCGAATCTCGACGTTCTCAGCTGACCTTGACCAGCTTTGTCATCACTGACTGGCAAAAGGTCACCAACCCAAACCGACACTGATAGAATGGTTCATGGACGAATGGGAAGTATGATTTTGTGAGCTTATAATTATCAAGGCGAAAAGCTGTTTACAGTAATCACTGGCTTTACGGCGTGATTTGTGAAAATTGAGGTATGATGGAAATTGTATCGTCGACTAAGAAGAATTCATTCGCAAAAGCGCTCGCCAGATGGAAAACAGGATGATTGATCAATTTTGTATTTCTGCGTTCCATGCAAGTACATGTAATGACTAAGAAAAATATAATCTTAAGTTTAGAACAACATTAATTTAGCGGAGTCTATGACTCTGGTTATACAAAGAATGTGGATGATAGAATTTTCTCTGTTTCCATTAATTCATTTGTTTCAAAGCGGCTCATTTCTCGTTAGCCCTGGGTATATGTTTCTTAATGTCACTTATTCATTGTGGTCTGGATCTCCTTTCGGTCAGGAAAAAGACTTCAATTTCATTCAAAGGTTTCATCATACGTTAAGGATTAATGAAAACAGTAATTTAAAGTTATTCTGTCTGAGTTTGTAATTTGTCTTTCATTTAGGCAGATTTGCTTTGGATGATATATTAATCCCTGACAGCCATTATGACACATCAGAAAGGGCTTCACGGGAACAAAATCAATAATGGAAGCTCACTCAACAGTTGGATCATCTCTTCACTCAAAGGGAAAGAGTAGCAGCTAATTGATGAACCCGTAAGGTTACGACTAGACACAGTTTAACTCTCGTCAACAAACAGTCTGGGTTCTGGAATTCTGAATCTCTGAATTTGGAGGCAGTTCTACTCAGGTGTCGACATTACGACGGTGCTCAGCAGATGTTCTGACAGCACCTAATCTGGCTGACAGAATCATTGAATGGAAATCTGTCAACGGAAGAGTCTCAATCATTTAGCTGAACATACGACAGTCCAAAGTTTCGACCTTCTTCCAGGTGCATGTACCTAATTCGAGAGGGAATGTAACTGCTTCACGAAGGAAATATAAGACTTTTTGTAAGAAGTGCCGACTATGGAAACTGTAATTGCGATGAGCGATTCGAATGTACATGCCGGAGCAGACACTGAAAAGTGGAAAGGCACGATGGTAAAGAATGGTCCTACAATATCAGAAATATCGGCACGAAGTTGTTGCGCTTTTGTGCGTTGCCAACACCTTCGAGCATCGAAGTGGACATCAGTACATATCGTACAGGGAAGCTTGTGCCCAGAAGTCGATGACCAATTTGATAATCGCGTCGTCTGATTCACACTAAAAGAGGGCAGAGCTCTCAGCCGACCATCAGTTTGTTTTCGGAACCCTTCGTTGTAAACAATGGAGTATCATGGGAAGACTGGGCGGCTAAAGTAATCACAGAGGCAAATGAGAAACATTATCTTCAGCGAACACCAGAGAAAAACTTGCAAAGGAGATAGCACCATGGTTACAACAGACCCATTGACGATTGCGGATGTGGAAGCCGAAAGGACGCTCGCTGAGAGCGGTTTACTCGGAGTTGTTGTCTGAAGGTCAGAGGCGAAATTCACGGTTGGCATGACGGGTTCAACTGACTGTCACCATGATGAAGGTCTCATTCAAGAAGTGGTTTGACAGCCAACAGCCTTCGCTATGGTACAGAAAACGCGGAATGTGTCAGCGAAATCAGCAGCCGAAGCGAAAGCTGATTCCTGAGAAGCGTTCAATGAGGTATTGAACTTGAATTTCAAGATGGCAAGCAAGATATCCTAGCAGACCACTGGTCACCCAACAGGTGGAAGAATGGCAGTACGAGGGTCCTGAAGGACAGTCCGGAACGCCTTCTTACAAAAGATGAGGATGTATTTCAGCGACGGAGAGTGCATTGTGAGGAACTCCTTCACCCGAAGCAACCGCTGGAAGACTAGCCTGAAGAGCATGAAGCAATGAACATTAGTCATTCAATAGATACGTCACAATCTGTAAGAAACTTACAAAGTGGCAAGACTGTTGGAGTCGATTAAATCCGTTCTGAAATGCATGAAGCTTTAAGCGAACAAGGAATAGAATGGCAAACACGTGTCTCAAGCTGCACTGATTACGTGAAAGACACCATTGGACTAGAAAATGAGGTGTATGGTATTGTGGCACTCCAGTTCAAGAAGGGAGACTGTATGGACTGCTCCAATTATCTGGACATTATTTATTGAGCTTCTGAGAAAAAGTAGACGCAAACGTGTTAGAAAGGAGGTCAACAGAATGGGTGACATGAAGAACACAGTTTTGCTTCAAATCAGGCAGCAGCACTATTGAATAGATCTTATCCTTAAACCAGATTGTTGAGAAATCGTGGAAGTTCGCTAATCCGGTTTGCATGGGCTACGTGGTTTTGGAGAATCCCCGCAATAAGAAGTTGCAGAGCCTAAAAACGCATGAAATCGATGACCGCTGCTGCGAGTCATCAAGTCACTATATGATAATTGATGGTACTGCAGGGTAAGCAGTGTTGCCGGTGCTAAGGCGAGACCTTTCAGTGTTGACACTGATTTCCGCCAAGGGCACGTTTTGTCCCACTATCCTGTTTGTGTTTTACATGGACAGTCAGGCGTTATTACGCCGTCAAACGCATCACTGCGGGAGATGCATAGAAGATAAGGTTGCTGTTTGCAAACGAACGACCTTGTCATGTCGGCATTTTCTGAAACTGAACTCCTGCACTCTCTGGAAAGAGTGTCTCAGCCGAATGCGACGTTGCAAGCACGGGTATGAACGTGTATACAACGAAAATCCTCGTGCTTTCTCGTTCTCCTATCAGCCGCACTCAGTTGATAAACTGAGTAACAGTGGAGAGGTTCAGCTACCTCGTGGAAAATGGGAAGAAAAAATCAATCGGGCGAAATGAAATTATCAGGGGCGTCCTGGTTGAACTAGCCTGAATCATGTAATGAAAGCAGAGCTGAATCTGATGACTGTGAACTCTGCGTTCCAGTAGACCTTCATTCCAATGCTCATCTACTTGTGTGCGCAGTGGGCCATGACTGATAAAATTCGAGACCAGATACGAGCGACTGAAATGGGCTTTCTAAGACTAATCTATGTGATCACGAGTCTCGACACTGTTTGGAGTACAGATATCATTGTTGGAGACATTGTTGTTGTTCAGCTGATTCAGGTGTTAGTTTCAGAAAGTCGAAACGACCATTATGTGCTAAACTGACTAGCCGATGACCACGGAACGGTTAGGAATAAGCTGTTTCAGTCTCGGGCTATCATTTGCCGAAGCTGAAGCGCTGGCACAGAATCGTCAATATTGGAGATGTTGTCTCATGCATCTGCTCCCGACTCGATGGTACGTCGTTATTACGGAGTTACTGGCCAACCACTTGTTGCCACAATCCTTACAGTTTTTGATTTCACAGTTTATGACAGGTCTTTCAGGACTGTGGGAAAATACCTCCCATTACTGCTCAATGATAAATGATTTCTGACTTTTTTGAGTCCAGTCTGTGCCCAACATGTTTTGGTTATATTGTTGAATGCACACTGTTCCAAGAGTATCTCCAGTGCTCATATAGAAACAAATTTTAGTTCGTACAAACTTGTACATGGTAAAGTAGCAAAAAATTAACCTTTTAAACTATGTCGGGCATGCATACTATGCACTTCCATGTAATATCGGATTAGCTTCAGGGATGAGGTTCTTTCTTATATTGAAGTTTCCGCAAAGTATGGAAGGAATTTCAAGCATTCGATTAGTGCATTGTAACAACTGTGTCAAAGTTTTCACTCTGATTTAACATGTGTTACAAAATTACTTCTGCTTGAGTTGACGGAAGAATTTAAAAAAAGGGAAAAATGAGCTTAATAATTCATCGTTATACTCAGTCATCGTATGACTGAAAAATACCGCTATAATTTTCGAGACAGTTGCAATTAGCTGAAATTGCATTGGATCATTTAGTTGGACACATGTTTCTAAGTTACATTAACAACTTGAATTCCTCCATACAGGCTTAATTAATTGAAGAAAGCGCAAGATTGAAAGTGTTTACTAACAATAGTCTGCATCAAGTTTTTCTCGAACACTGGCTTAATTCCACCTAATCAACATTCCGTTTTTCATAGGACGGTTATTGAATCGCAGTGGGATTGCGTCCTTGAACCATTGATATGTAGGGTCTTACACATTAAAACTTGGAGCATAGAAACAGTCAAAATGTTGGTGGTAAGCAGTACGGGGAAGGGGATTCGACACCAAACGGCTACCGTATGCAATGCAGCTTAGAAAGGTGGCATTCTCCGAAAGTCAGAAGGTACGAAGAATCCATGAAGTACGGCGTATCTGCAAGTGAAACAAGAATGTGAATGATAGGTGAAGTCGATCAGTTGATACAAATCATCCCATGATTTCCAGCGATCGCACCATATGAACAGATCTGAATGGGAGACATGTTCTAAACTCCAATACCATTAGCAACTTTTCCAACATTTGGACTGGAAAAGGAGTAGGCCTTTCTAAAAAAATCCACCTGTACTTTGCTTCAATCAGACCAGTGTTGTACGGCACAGCAACTGATCTCTCAACGAAACACAAAGAATGGCGATTTAACTGCCTAAAACAAGATTTTCCTCGACGCAGTGAGTTTTAAACGTCAAGAACAGATATTGGATTATCCTATTCTACATCGGGAATGACAGATGGGATAGCAGAAGTTTTGAAATGCAGCGAACAGCGCAGATCAGACACACACTGGCTGTTCGAACTCCTCATGACCTCCACAAGCACATTTATTGCTCACCCTTGACAACAGAATCAACATGCTGCTTAGTGCGGTCATGCCAGAGAGTGCAAGATTTATTTAAACCTATTTACTGAAGCCATTATATCTTATCGTGAATTATACGGCCGCAGTTTCTGCTGACATCTCTGGTAGCTGACTAAATATTTGCACCATATGCAATTTAAAAATTCAATTTTAGTTTTCTGACCGTAGAATAAAATTGCCGCACTTTGATAGTCATACGAAAAGCGGAAGAACAAATGGAGTTATTCTACGGAGTTACTGACCGATACAGATATTTCGGGTAGCATTTCATTGATTACCTTGATGACAAGGTTGGAGATCATTGTTTCATTGGCCAATTGTACATCATCCTATATGCAACAGTGCTATGGTGAATAACGAATGACTTATCCTAGACCAGATTTCAAGATGTACTGCACCGTCTCCTTGCTCATAGCTGCATAGGGAGCATTTAAGCAGGTCACCGTTCCATGGAACTGTGCACTGTAATTCCAGATACATCTCCCATTATCACGGGGGATGTTTCAGTAGTTGGCGTACTCATATGCTATATTATAAACATTATAAGTTGTTATCACATAAGAATATGTCCAATAAGGAATGACTCCTCCTGGGCCAGATTTCGTTTTCCAAGAACAGTATTTCCTGATATCGTGTTTCAGGAAGAATGTAAAAGTAGTAAGAAGTTGACTTTGAACAAACCTGCCGATTATTTTATTTACTGTATAACTGCATAATTGCTAGATTCTACTGATAGTAACCTGCTACCTCGAGTGGGGTGATAGTGAAGTTTTTTATATTTTCATCCTCGTGGTTGCCATTTTTTAGTTGTCTATGGTGATTAATATTTAATTAAAGGTAGCGTTTGAATCACATTTACACGCTTTCAAAAATAGTTGTTATTTTTGTAATATCACTTTCCTCTTGGCCATACGGAACTGGAAAATATAGGAAAATTAGCAGAAACGTGTTATAGGTTAGAAATCTTGCATTCGATGCAGTAAATATCTAATTTAAAAATGCAATATTTTCAGGTTAGCTGCTATCATATATTTTAAGCGATTATGATATATTTTAAGTAACCTGTAGTTTTGATGCGTGATTACAAAAACGCTAGAAAAAATCTTTTGGCTGAACACAGCAAAACGCTTACAGCGATGTTGGTTTGTTCTTGAGATTCACAGGTTTGGATGTCAAGTTTTATATTTCCTGTTTGAGTTCAAATCTCATATTAGCATCATATCTGAAACAATTTAAGATTCCGATATTGCAGATATAATCATGAAGCCATGATTTTATGCAACAGCACTGTAAGTCTATGTTACTTTTATAATCATATACCAGCTTGAAGGACCTTGAAAAACGCCTCTGACTTACGGGTTGCAAATCGCTAACGGTCTTTTACGTTTTCTGTTTTGCTTTTTAGTCTGATATTCGGCGTTTCAAGACGAATCTGTAAACCGCAAGCATCAAACAGCTTGGCCACATTTCTCGCTAGTTCTGGCATGACCACACTCAAGTACCATGTTATGCTTATTTCAGAGTTGACGACCTGGTGCATGTCTTTCGATTGGTTGCGCCGAAACAGCGTAGGGAATTCATTTTTTAAGAGAGTTAGCAGTTAATGTACGGAAACTCATGGCGTTTGTGTAGTATGATTTTGGTATTCTAGCGTGCAAGGCAAACTACCAACCAAATGCGTCACTCCCACCTTCCGCTAACTAGATAAACCAGATAATGTGGCTTTAAATAGAAGCATCTATTGGAATTCTGTGGATCTCGCAGTGCCTGATTACTTTAAACTTTTATTAAATGCAGTGCACTTTAAAGAACAGCTGAAAAGTAACACGTTAAACTGTTGCACATTGTTCATCCCTCATCCAAGCGTGTTCATTAAAAGAGTCGAAAAAACCACAGTCGATGCTGTAGAGTATTCAGGTAACAGATCGTGTCAGCGATGAAAAGAAAACCAAGATAATGCTGCAGAGAAAAAAATGCACAGACCATCCTGCGTAATCGTATGAATGCGTTATCTTTGGTACATTTTTAATACATTATGTTTACATGTTTATTTGTGTTGTATTTGACGTCACGAAAAATAGAGTTCAGCTTGTTGCATTGCTCTTCAGCATAGATTAGCGTTCAAGAGTATAATCTAAGAATTATTTTTGCTTAATTTGCAAGAATCTATTATATGACCTAACTAACAGCGAAAGGTTATATGTGTAGCTTCACCATCACGGTACTGATTTATAAAATTGAAGCGGTTGTGTTTTCTTATTCCATTTTTAACAGCCCTCTAAAAGCGATCGAGTTATGACAGCATGCTTCTCATATGAGTATCGTAAACTTTTCACCTCCATACTCGCTAGCTGCCCACTGTATCATTCAACAATCCCGGTAAAATACCTGGAATCACACTATTCACCGTGAGACTGAGCATCTTCGCCGCAGCTAAGTCTCGAGGAACAGTAGCGAACATAGTGGGACGCTGCAGCCCCCATAATCAAAACCTTATCTTTAATTCGTCTCCACAAAACTCTATGACATACTCTTTTGGGAACAATGGTCCGTCCAGGTTAAACCGGATTCAGATAGG
>UZAM01013190.1:0-10874 GCA_900618415.1 Soboliphyme baturini | reverse complement strand
TCGCCAGTACAAGTTGTAAGGCGACCAATGCAAGTAGACGAAAGTAAAAGTGAATTTTCTCACCTTCCTAACGGCATAAACCATGTGATCAGACGGCGTTCATCTGTCATTAACTGCCATGTCAAGACACTTTGCATTTTTAAACGTGGGTGACAGGCGTCAGCATTAGACTAGTTTCTTCATGAGCAAAGTTGACTAAATGGTCGTTCCAACTGCTTAGACAAATAAGGACATATTCCATACACTTTGTTAGGTTAAGGATAAGCCGACGTGGGTTAAGCCGGTTTAACAGTTCCTCCATATCACTCCTATGCGCCTCGAGGCTTCTGTCACAGACTCTGACAAGTGCAAAGACGGTACTGGTGTACACATGTCTCAAGCAGATTCGCGATAGTTCAAGTCTAAATTTGTTTCTGTACAAAGGGAAAAGTGGCTTGGATTGAGGCGAACCTTGGAGTATTCCGAGATTGCGAGGCAGCTGTTATGGGTTGGTGTCGCTAACACGCACATCTTGTTTACTCCTTGATAACCAGGGGATTGCATAAATATCGATATTCCTCGTTATTTCCTATTTTCCTTAGTAGATCGAATTATAGTTCTTTACTTTTCAAAATAATAAGCGTTCTAAATAAGTTTTCAAATGGCTCTAAGTACATGTCTGATCTTAAAATTTGCAGATATTAGCTTATTTAAATAGTATTTTCACTTAATTATTTCGATAGGGAATGCTCAACCACTCTTAAATCCGGAGCAATTTACACAACGATCTTACGATTCTACACCGAGCCACCTCTGGATGCGGTCAAACGTGGTGTAGTTGTCCTCTCGTTTTTTGGATGAACTTCTTTCTGCCATCATGACTAGGTTGCAGGCTTGTGGTGATGAGTTTGTAACGAGAGGCCCGAGTTCAAATTGACAATTTAATACATTTATCGACAAGTTAATCTCTTGCCTTTTAATCTTGCTTTTTGTCCGTTTCTCCATGACTACTTCCATCCAAGATGATTCTTTTCCGTTAGTTGGCTTTGTTGCTTATGGTGCTGCTGGCATTTCATTATAAGGCATGGCTCTTTAGTACGCTGTGTTCCTCAACGGCGAAGCCCTTCTCATCCGCTCTGCTGAGACAAAAGTTAAAACAATAACATAATCATAGTTCTTTACTATTGAGTTCCATATGCATTCGATCATGTGCGAGTTTGAGAACTGACAGTGGGTTCATCAGGAAACTGAAAATCTTTAACGTACCAAAGCATTTGATCACACTAATTATGCACGGAGAACATAATGAACAAGAGCTAGTATCGTCTTAACAGCCGTGAATACAATGCAATGCTAGGAAGAAGGAAGAAGAATCGAACGTTTTCGTTCAAATTCATTTCTGTTGCTAAACTCAGAATATCATTAGAGTTTAAGAGTAACGGAAGTTTATAACCGTATGAATGCTTGTCTGCCTTACACTTTCATAACGGCTATTGCTTGTGGGACAGTTTCTTCGCGAAACGACTAATTACCGTTGGTGGTTACTGTAGCCTCTAAACTCCCGCTTCTTTCAAGAAAAGGTGAGATACTCATTCATCATTCTCAAAAGAAAGAACTGGTCAGGAGGCAACTGATCCAGAATTTTTGTCTTCAACATCGCTCTGTCGATTGATTACTCAACTAATATTCTGGAAAGGTGAGTTCTGTGTCACGGCTCCAAATATGGAGCGACACAGAGAGAATGAGTGAGTGAATGAGAGACCCAAGGAGACAGAGACAGTGAAAAACCGTTAACATTTTTGCTGAATTGACCAGAACGGGACGCAGCTGAGTTTATCAAAACCGTTAAAGTACTGTGGTTTAGTCTGTTGTATTTTTTATTTCTGAACAGATCATGAGTGATGAATAAGGTAGAACGAACTCGCAGCAACTTCAAGTTAGTCCCGTTCATGTAGTTAGCTTCAGTTATCTTCCAAAACTTGAGCTGCATACGGTTTGGACCTGTTTTCGACATGTTTACTCCTAGCATAACGTAATAGAGTGCATAATGAAGAACTATTAAGTTGCTGAAGTGCGTTTTCCAAGGGATAGATGGAATCATTTGCGCAGCATACTTCCTGTAAAACAGAAATATATATTAAAGAAATATGTTTAGCGAAACAGCAGTGTTTCCGTTAGGGTTTGTGGCTAGGATCCTGATGATTTTAATGTTCACAACATTCGCTATGAAGGCAATATGAAAGGACCTGCAAGCCTACACTCTATATTTAATAATAATTCTCCACTTCTACAAAATAAGATAAGGAGTGAAATAACAAAAAGACAAGCAAGAGAAAGCAAGACTTTTCCAGAGACAGACACCGAATTGATGTTAATGCGACAGTAACGGTGACGAAGAGGACTACGTCTGAGTTTCGAGCAGCTAAACTTTTCACTGTATGATCGAAAATGCAATTGTCAGCGATTTTGAATTGACCGAGGTCTTCCGGTCCTGTTGTTGCTTTAATATCGTTATGAAAGTCTAACAGAATTTGAAGAGCAATATATCTCAGATTTGTTATTTCTGACCTTTAGAATTGGTACCTCATTGATATGATGCAATGTTCACTTACGCGGCACGGTTATGTATGTCACAGACCAAGCGCCAGCGCATTTCTCATTCTATGTATCATTCAATGTTGGTTTGTGCTTTCATTATTGTGTAAAATTATGGCTGAGAAAGGAGTTGGCTATTTCCACCAAAGTCAGCTGTAATTTGCTTCTGCCAAGTCAGCGATCTTGTAAGGCATGGAAGCAGTTGGTCTAACCAAGGAACAGAAGCGACAGTTGATCTGCACACAGAAGCATTGACTTCGAAGCATAACGAAGGTTAAACGGCAAACGCACGTAAGGAATTATCGTATTCTCTTCCGGGCGCAAATGATCTCGGTAGATGCAGAAATTAAGAGGAGGTTGGTTCTGTCAAAAAAACTAATTCAACATACACCATTTACTGTAGCCCGTCAGCTTCGCCTGTTGGAGGAGGCATCCTGCAACATGGAGGATCGAGGTACGCTCAGATCTGCTTTCGAAAAGGAATATTGTCTTCTGCGATGTGGTGCTGGAGTCTTATGGCAAAAGCGTTGTAAAGCTACGAATGCAGCGAATATCGCAAGCCAGAAACGTTGTGTTTTGTAAATGGCTCTAGTGATAATCCCAGAAACGCTTACACATCATTCACTTGAATTTGCGCAAGTGGCCATTAAGAAACGCCACAAGTTTTAATTCTAGAGCAAAAGCGTAGGTTCTGTCTAAGAAAGCAGTAGCTTATTGAGACAGTGTTGTGTTTTCATCGAGTTTTAGTCGCAACGGATCTAAAATTCAGCATTATAAGGTCTTCGTTAAGTTTACAGAAACCTTCTGATAGAGGAAGGAAACATGTTCAAACGGCAGTTAAGCGTTAAGAACAGTAAAACGTTTATTTAAACGTACTCTGACAATAAAAATGAGTATTACGGTACAATATCTATATAGTACGCTGATAAAGAAATACCGTACCAGTGTTCCGGGTTCTTCTGAGGTATCCTGTTTCCAGGCTTAATTACTGCCTGAACCCATTCGGCTTTCGTTATGAGCCAGATAATGAGCTTCAGAAATGAATTTATATTTAGGTAACATGTATTGAACTGATTCCAGATAGTTTTTTTAAAGTTTTGCTCATGGCAAATCACATGTAGGCAAAAGTCGTGTGGACTTCTCTCACTCTAGTATATTCATAGCCAAATGCGGAAGAGGATGGTAAATTTGTTTAATAATTTAATAGCGGACATACGTTTCTATTAAAACAAAAGAAGTCGATCGTCAAGTCACAAGAGTAATTGTAGACGAGTTTTAGCATGAGCAAAGCGTTATAATTTATTTTGTTCATTTTCTACCTCAGATCACTGAAATTAGAAACCTTTCGATGAACAACGTCGTCTAATTTAATGACAGTAGCCTTTGTCTGTACCTAAAAGCTCTTGGCACCGTATAATTTTGATCTGCTGGAAGAGTTCATTTTTTGAAATTGCCCAAAGTGCCTAATGAAGTAGATGGCAGAGTAAAATAAAGTAAGGTGGTCCTCACTTCACAATATTTCGAATTTACGCTGGTGCAATTGCGATGCACCCTCGGTTTCTGTAGCAGTCGGGAGCTTGAACATCTCATACAGTGTTTAGCAACGTGTCATACGGTGATGATATGATAATAATTACGAGAGATTTGGAAAATTTGAAAGGCACATACAAAATGCTCTTGCTTGCTTTAAAGAAACTTATTATGCAAAGAAGAAACAAACTGTCCAGTCAAAACTTAATGTCTTTCTGAAGAAGGAAGCACCTGTTTCTGAACCGTCAACAAGTGTCACTGGCCCAGCACCTTCTACGAGTTGTGCTCGCGAACGCAAATCACCAGAAGAAATTGATTACCCTCTCGCTGTAGCTTCCTCCCCAGCATCATGTTACAGCAATTAATGTTAACTTTTCAATCACACTTATTTAGTTAGGGGCAGAAATTAATCACTTATTTACTAATTAAATGACAGCAGTTATTTATTTACTCATTTCCAATTTCATATTCATATACGATTTACGACATTTAGACTTACGATGAGTTCGTGAACGTAATCCCATCGTAAGTCAAGGAGCATCTGTAGATGAAGTTTCAGGCGGTACAAGTTACTGGTCTGAAATCAAATTAAATAAGTTATTGAATTAAATGCATCTTTTCATTTAATAATGAATATTTAATATTTTTCGTAATCATCGTATCGATGATTACGCAACCACTGTTTAAAATCCAGAGATAGGTCAGCAGCAGTGCTGCATTTCATGGTGGCAAACCACCTGCAGGAAGAGCGAAACTTAGTGAATTAGTTGCTTTGTGTGGATGACGAGCTTGGCTTGAGTTCGAACGCCCGACGGATGTAATTTTGTCATGGTGTACGAAGAAAAATTTATTTTCAGACAGAACATGGATTAAAGATAAAATGCAAAATTGAACTGTTGATTGCGAGATTATGGATCTTACTGAAGAAGGTTTGTCTGTGAGACGCTTCGCTCTACTGGTTGGCTGTTATCCTATTCTGCAACATGCTGTTTGTGAGTTTCAAGGCAGCTAGAGCTATGGTCAGGTGTTTGTTCTTTCTTCCATGCAACCTCTTCTTGGCTGATTCGCCCTACATTCTTTTAAAGTGATCTTCTAATCATATTTTTGACGATTCCTGGAACGTATGGTTTAACTCACACCTTCTTTGAGCACTTTGAGGAAGATCTTTTGACCTTCTTCTTCTTCTTTCACCTTCACTGAAACGCACCAGTCGCGTGATCGTTGACCAAGTATTTTTTCATATTACCATTTTATGACCTCTCACCACCTTTCAGATCGGTCACCCGGCTCTTCTCAATCCAGATGCAATCCAAAATGCTTTTATTTCGACACAGAGTTGCCGCTTACGCAGAAGACCGCCGTTAGGTCTGCTTTCAGCAGTTATTCCCAACATATCTTTTGCCATGCTGCGTTGCGTAATCTGCAGTTAAAGGGCAGCTTTCAAGCTTAGATCCACGTTTTATATCCGTAAGTTAGTACTGAACCATCGAGTACTTTCAAGTTTTTCAAGCACGAGGACAGTTTCCCGGATAAGAACTTTTTCCAAAACTACTCCATGCCATTTTTATCCTCCTGTTGGTTTCACGTAATCGGTTTGTTGCAGAGATGATCTATCTCAATAGGCCTAATTTTGCATTTCTTCAAGCTTACATCTAATGACTTCAACAAATTGCGATGTCTCGTATTTGTTAAGCATGATCGGCGTCTTTTCAGGTTGATTTTCAGTCGTGCTTGGATGCTGGCGTCCTTCTGCTCTTGGAATCTTCTTTGGAATTTTTCTGATGACCTTGAGATGGTCAGCATATCGGAAGCATGGAAATAAGAATATGTGACTAAGACAAAGTCAACATAGAGAATTGAGGAAATCGCGAAAGAACTGCAAACGGACATAAAGTCCAACTTATTGCCGTTCGAACACAGCGAGGAAAAATCCTCATTCGCGAAGATTTATCCCTTTTATCCCTTTGTCCCTCCGTCCAGCAGTTCAGCACTGATTTCACCGCTACCATGACACTGATGGGTAATAGAGGATAATAGATTCTGTTGCAGTACGTGCTGGCCTGCGATTTATTACTTCATAGATTCGTCAGTATCCTCGATGCAAATGCCAATATGGGATTTATTTTACCGTATTCAGATCAAGTGGCCACTGAGACAAACAGGAGCAAGGGGGCGGTGCAGTACACCGATACATTTGGTTTGCGTTATTTATTATACTAAGGCAGTATAATATACTACGTATAAAGACTACCAGTTGCTGAAACATCTTTTGTAATGAACACGTGGTGGCTTTAAGAAGTAGTGATGAGAGATGTATTTGATATTGCGTGTGCTCAGATACTCATGAAACGTGGCCTGTATAAATGCTCTCACTCACTAGGCAAATGAAATTTTGTTTTAGTGTAGTTATGCACGATTTACTGGATTTATTAGGGTATAGGTTAAAGTATGCTTTAATTAGTTATGCAACAAATTAAGCTGATGAATCTATCAAGTGGCGACCTCTCACTCATAATTATTCAGAATAACTTTTATTGTCTAAATCTACTTCAACCACAGGTGTAGATGCATAACCTGAATTTCGTATTGATGTACTTCAGCCTGCTTTGTAATCATGACTTCAATATGGACTTCTATTAGTTTTCATTGATGTTGTTGTGTCCAAACAAAACTAAAATCAAGCGCTTCCGTCGTGGCCATCGACAATTGGCGAGCCGGTTGGCACCATCTGCTCTGGTTGCTCCTCTGCGAGTTGTGCTGTTTCCCGCTTCTGTCTGTCAGATTTTGCGCTCGGCGAGCCGGTCAGTTGTGGCCACACGGCGTCCTAGTCCCGTCAGCAAACGCTGGCAGCAGTTTCTATATCGTTTGTCAATTGTGTCCAGTTGTCCTCTGATTTGACCTCGTCGTTTGAGGGATAACCGCTTACCGAACGTGCAGAAGATTGAGGAAAGCATTTCAACGATGGTTATCACTTTCGAAAATCTGATGTAATGATGCTGTTCAAACTTGTTCTGTGAGCGGAGTGTATTTGTCCTTTGAGATAGCTGTGAGTCTAAACGGGTTATGACTTATCTCTTTAAACAAGAGGAAGGTCAAAGAATCTCCCTTTTCTTCCGACAGTTTCGTACGTTATCACGGAGTGCACCAAAATTGTGAACTTCAAATTAAACACAACTTGACTTGTACAGCAAGTTGGCTTATGACTTGGCTCGAATGATCTCCTTCACTGATCTAGTTAACTCATGATTTGTTGAGCTGAGAGCAGTGTCTTTTATGTCAGAATCACGGGCGTCGCAATGAGGCTTTGTCTTGACATGAACGAGGGCAAAAATCAAAAAATGTATGTTATATAGACGTTCTGACAATTAAATTCTTGATTCTTAGTAAATTTAATTTTTGTTTTATTTTTCGCTATCGGACAAAATTTTGCAATAGCGAAGCATAAAGAGTCTATCAGCTTCACTTCTCTAGGAATTAGCAACGTCCAAGTTTACCTGAACCCGCATTGCTCTGTTTGAAAGAACAGCTTTCTGATAATATTTGATTATTTCCTCAAATATGTTCTAATTTCAAATATTTGTTGTCATATTTAAATTGTGTGTTTTTTGTATTATTGTTGTATAATGTCCTTTGAACAATGATTTTAAATGAAATTTTTTACGCAGGGAAAACAGTGAAATTTTTTGATGATCAAGTTCTTTGCTACCCTATAACGAATTGGAGTAATGTATCGAAAGATATTAAGTAATAACATTTTATTATTTAAATTCTGCTACTCAACGTCCAGGAAGTGGTACGAAAGTCCGCATCCGTTGGTTAAATTGCCCATCATTCGCCAATGATATCCTTTGAAGACCAAGACCTCACAGAGTGCTCCATTTCTCCGTTAGGCCGGATGAAGGTTAAGGATACGTTGGCAATGGTTCACTAGGGTTGGCATCGCAAATCAGCTGCCAAATAATCACTCACCGAAAACCTTCAGAGATAAACGGAACGGAAACCGGAAAAATAGGCACGGGTTATCGCGTCAGCCTGAACATCTCCTGTGGCTCGATAATCCACCGGATACGGTCGGCAGACGGACCCGGTGCATCGTCAAGATATTTACCGCCAGCCATAATGCAAGAACTCTATTGACAGATGAAATAATAGAAGGCTGCATCACGGAAACGGAAAGGATCAGGGCGGAGGTCATTGGAATGTGCAAGTCGAAGATTTACCTAACCTGCTGTGCAGTGGAACAAAGGAGACCAAGTGTTCCTTGGGAAGGCCTTCTAGAACCAAATTTGGACGCACAACGTTAAGTTCGTAATAAAAAGGAAGGCTATATTATTCGTAGTGAACTGTGGTATTATATATTTCGTGGAGAAATTCTAACTTTACCGTTCAATAATCCGGGTATGCAGCCAATCGAACAAACTCTAGAGGAAGAGATCGAGCAATTCTGTGAAAAATTGGAAGAGGACTACGCACACACAGTTTTTAAACAGAGTCCAACACAATGGTCAGAAAAAAACCAAAGACACTGGAGTATATGTCGGCAAACAGTAAATGCGGAAAAGACGAAAGAAATGAACGAGAAGAACGCTTTGCAACTTTAGCTAAAAGCAGCCACCTCCTCATGATGAAAACCGTTTTCCAGAAAGCTCCGAAGTGACAGAGGACACGGAGAAGATCAGAGGAAAAGTCTTTGAATCGAATCGACTAGAAACTGATGCTATCAAACGTGCCGATGGTCAGAACATTATCTGTGCCAGGTCAGACCACAGTTTTATACGTGTCATAGTTACGATCGAGGTCGCGAAGGAAGAACGGATCAAAAGAAACTACAGATCATTGCCTTGTGGAGAACTATGATTCAATCCGGAAGCTTTCGCCAATACGTTGCCATTGATGAATCTTCAATTGAGCACCAGTGAGGGCTTGGGTGCAGATTATGAGTACTTTGCCAGTGCCTTCAAGGCTGCCTTCAGAACATCAAGCCGGACAGCCCTTCAACAAGGCAACTAATCACTAGAAGAGCCCAACTGAAAACCGAAAGGAAAATGGATGAACTGGGTAAGAAAATATGGAAAAAGTTGAGTACCCAAATTACAGAAGAATTCGATTCTTCGAATTCTACGAAGCAGAAGAAAAACCTGCAAGCAGTGGAACGAGGTATTCGCTTCAAACAACGGATTCTAAGTGCGTTGAGAGACGAAGGAGGAGAAGGAACAACTGACTGCAGTCGCGCGAACATGATCTGCACAAACTTCTACAACAGCCTGTACTCTTCCAAGTTAGGCGTGAGTCAAAATTTGCCACACGTTAACCCAGAAGTCGTTCCCGAAATCACCTTGGACGAAATTCAGTGGGCAATCAGAAGCATTAAACAGGGCGAATGTTCAAGCAAGGATGGTATAGGACGGAACACTTCACCTCGACGCTGGGGGAGAAATCCTGTTTAAAGCGCTTGCCAAACGTCTTACGGATTATATCAAGCAGAACAGGACGCCTAATGCGTGGAAGACAGCAAGAACGACTCTTCTCATGAGAAAAGATTCCGAAGACCTCAAAGATGCCAAGTACATTCCTGTCAAAAATTTGAAAAGCCTTCACCCGCATCGTTCTCAGCCGCATTTGGAACGACCTCGAACATTCACAAGTCAGGAACAAACCGGGTTTGGTAGAGGATTTTCTATCATCGACCGTATGCATGTCGTCCAACAGCTGATGGAGAAGTGTGACGAATGTTCAACGCCATTTTTCTTTGCTTTCGTCCACTGCAAGAATGTGTTCGGTTTGGGAGAACTGGCTACGTTTAGCACAGCCTGGAATGAACATGACATAAACCCTGTTTAAGCCAACCTGATCGAGGAACTGAACAATGGTTTAAGGACTGATGTGCAGCTGTTCAGCGAACCATGTCGCATCAGTATCAACCGAGGAGTGCGCCAAGGAAATACCATCTCAGCAGCACTCTTAGCCGCGGCCATGGAGTCACTCTTCAGTCCGTTAGACTGGTTCAACGGCATCAGTATTAATGAAGAGCACAAGATTTAGAAATTACAAGAATCTCTCATGATCAGTTTGGAGGTGAATCTCTCCAGGGCACAACGGATGCAAAATGAGCACTGTCTCGAGGACTCGGTCTTCGCGAATGACGAATAACTCGAAGAAATCATTAGCCATGTATACCCTGGCCGTCAGACGGACCCGTCGCTAGACGGGGAAATTAGCCAAAGAGGAAAGGCGGCATGGGACATCTTTAATCGTATTAAAGAGTCATTGCTTGACGACAAGTTGCCTATGCAGGCGAACAAACAACTGCTCGATTCAACCGTGCGACCAACCATGATATGCGGTGCTGAATGCTGTTCTGCTACCAAAGTAGAGGAGAAGAAACTGGCGATCACTCGAACGGTGATTGAGTGACATATGTGTATTGTACCCCTGCGGGAAAGCGGCCCGAGAACACAAATTCTACAAGGGTAGGATTAAAACATGTGATTTTTGCCTTCTACATTTCCGAGGGAAAATCGGTCAGCCATATGGCCCTTCTGAGAGACAACAGGTGGACGTCAAAAATTGCAAACTGGGTTCCGCTGGGCTACCAAAGTCGAGCCGGTCGTTCAAGAACACACCGAGATTATCCCATGGCCAAATTACTTGGTTAGCACTGGAGGCAGTAAGCATAAAAGAGAGGATGCTGCGGTTGCGTCTACTTGCATTCATTACGAGGACAAGTCAGGTAATAGATTTTATTTAATTAAAATAAATAGTATATAAAT
>UZAM01013187.1:828-11624 GCA_900618415.1 Soboliphyme baturini | reverse complement strand
AGAGATCGACCGGCGAATTGGAGTAGCCAGTGGCGTTCTGCGTGAACTAGCCCGACCCATTGTGACTAAAACAGAGCTCAGTCTGAAAACTAAGCTATGAATATTCGAGTCGATCTTTATCCGCAAGCTTACCTATGGTCATGAATCGTCACTGAAAAACTTCGAACCCGGGTACAAGCTGCTGAAATAGGGATTATGAAACGAGTCGCTGGCCTTACGCGTCTCGAGATGGTCCAGAATGCTGA
Source organism: Soboliphyme baturini (assembly GCA_900618415.1). Taxonomy (NCBI): domain Eukaryota; kingdom Metazoa; phylum Nematoda; class Enoplea; order Dioctophymatida; family Soboliphymatidae; genus Soboliphyme; species Soboliphyme baturini. The sequence goes on along the minus strand of UZAM01013187.1, from coordinate 11,379 downwards.
CATCCGGAACAGCCTTGGTGCACAGCCTTTGCATCTCCAGATTAAGAAGTCACAGCTGCAATGCTTTGGCCATGCTGCGAATGCCTCCATAAAGAAAGGCTAAGCAACTGTTTCTTCTGAATCGGACCGGCAGAAGGCCCAGATGACGGCCAAAATTACACTGGAGCAAATATGGAAGAAGCCTGCTCCAGTTGTCATCTGCCGAAGTTCAGACTCTGGCACAGGATCAGGAACGTTGGAAGCTCTGTCTGACGTGTCTGCCTCCGCGACCTGAAAGGAGGTGGCGATGGAAGATGAAGAAACTAAGATCATAGGAGATAAACGCAGAAAGAGTGACTATCTCCTACATTCCGTGGCATTCTTCGTAAGATACTCGCTTCTATCATCATGTGATGTTATGAAACGCCTGCGTTTACGGGAAATAGAATATGAGAAATGCACATAGACAGGTAGACCAACATCGTATCAAAAATAGTGCGACTCCAACTGCGAAACTTTTTCTAAAATAAAAATTTTTATGACTTTAAAATCCGCAATACAGACACACGCAAGTGACTTGGTGTACAGCCGCTGCCTCTTTAGAAGTCACAGCTACGATGGTTTGGGCATGTGTTGCGAATGCTTCCAGAAAGGAAGGCTAAACAACTGCTGCTTGTCCTGTAGACCGACGAAAAACTCAGGGGTCGATCAAGATTAACCTGAGGTAAATATATTGAAAATGTCAGCTCTACACTCCGGTTGTCTTCGGTCGATGTTCAGACTCTGGGACAGGATTGGGAACGTGGGAACCACGGTCTGACACGTCTGTCTCCGCGACCCAAAAAGAGAAGCGGCCATGGAGGATGAAGAATTTTTAAACCGAATTTTGAATTAAAAAATTTTAATTTAAAGAAACAGATGTTTGAGATCAATTTAATCAAACAGTCCACTTAACACCGCAACAACTCACCGTACTACAGAATGTGAATTATTGATACACAAGATGGCAAGATAAACATTCTACAAAAATTAATCTTGATTTGATAGCCATGTACAAGGAAGTATACTTCATTTTCAGTACCCTATAAAGAAGTACAAACTGGATAGCAAAAAACCAACCAAAGAAATATTGCTCACCCTCAGGAATATAGTTATGGAATCAGCGTTACATTTAACGATGATGCAAGTTTTCTTCTTACATTCTAAATTTTGTGATTGTCCATCTTTGTAATTGTCGGAACTTCGTAGGAAGAAATGTTTGCAATTGTAAAAGCATTATGTCGCAAGGCCCAGTAGTAAAGTTATTTGACTGTAACATTATGCATCGTGTGTCACATAAATACTGCTTTTTGCCGATAGCAAGCCTTTTTAGCTTAAGCGAATAAACTGATTCTTATGCAGGGGGACCTATTACCTACCCTCGAACAGTACTCTTAATGCACCGATAGAATTTCCGGTAATTCAATGAAGTTTAGGATTTGTTGACGCGCTTCCTGCAAACAGGTACTGAATCATATGAAAAAATTTGCAAATTGCGTAGTCATGTAAAACGCTAATTAACGCACTCGAGCACGTTTTGTACCATTTTAAGGTATTGCATGCAAACAATAGTAACACTGGAGTAAATGTAGGAAGATGTCGGTTGAATTAATTATAGCGCATGGCTTGATTGTACATAAAGTAATTTTGAATATTTGCAAATGGAACGCTCCGGGCTGTTCCGATAATCTGATGCAATGTGGACCTTTGCATCGGAAAATATTTTGTATCACTCCGTTGATTGAAAAGCTTTTCTTTCACTCAGTGGACCAAATTCAGAATGAACTGACATATGTAGGTACCATAAGTCAGCATTATGCACACATTATATGAAGTTATCCAAGGTCTCAAGAATATTTACTTGTTTTAATCTTTCCTCTTTATGTATGTTGATGTTCGTTAATGGGAAAAGTTATTATACCTATGGTTACAGGCAATAAAGCACTCCGTTTCCGCTGCTCATAACATCCTAAGCAGTTATGCAGTCAAAACTGGTCCTGGATCATCCAGCATCTCAGAACCTTCAACCCTGTGCGAAGACGGAGGAAACGGAATGAAATACATTCATGACCTTCTGACAGTTGCTCCTAAATTATGTCGTAATCGATAACTTTCCTTCCCCTTTTTGCCTAGACCACTTGCTCTTACGACGTTTTTCTTTGTCCCAAGAGCTCAGCAATTTGATGTAACGACTATTGGCGACTGAATACCATTACCCGTCCTTCTCTTAATAGTTATTTGGAAGTTCGTAGAAAGATCTTGACGCTAGCAGGTTTTGTAATTCCACGATCGATAGAACGAAAAATTAGATTGTTTTGTTTTAGTCATTTCAATGTCTGTTTCTTCTCCGAGGAAAGAAATCACATGCCGCGCTTTTGGTTTACAGACTTCCTCCTGTGCAGCAGCAGACGCAATTGTCGTATTCAATAAATGGTCAACAGGCCGAGCTACATCTTTATCTCACTCAACTAAACTCCTTTTCTTTGTTAAATCCTTCATGTGCGTCAACCCTCTCCTGGATATCGAAAGCTTCAACTTCATGCAAAAAGTAGGTCGGCAATTTGTTAGATAAATTAGACGACAAACTGAGTCTATAGCTTCTTTTACAGAACTTTCATCCAACTTACTTTACGGACAGTGAAATAACCGAAAAGCTTCTGTCCACAATCTTGGGCAGTCATACCTGAGGCTGCGCTGCTGGTTCAGCTCTGAAATTAATTCTTGTTTATAACTATCCCTGTTCTCTCAATAGGGTGTCGTCGCCTTAGTTAGGTATGCCGCCGCAATAATCTGTCGCTTGATGTGCGGACATTACCGTTCTGGTAAATGTGGTGAAATTAGCTCGTAAGCTCGTGATCAAGAATATCACAGCTATATAGGGATTCCTGAATGGTCATGATGCGTGCAAGAATTTCGTGCAAATTAATGAACAGCCGCATGTGGCCAAACCGAATTCCATGAATTCTGATTAACTACCACATGTGCCGTTGTGATTCAGTCATTGACAAGTCGATTATTCTGATAAATTAGCTTTTCGATTCCGTTTATTTTCTACTAGTAATAGTTTGTAATAATCCACAATGAAACAAGGTATAAAAGAATACGTAGTCAATTTGATACTAGCTTTATACTCAAAGCAAAACAAATAGGCGATAGCGTAATCATGAGAATCTTTAAAATGTTGATTAACTAACATGATAATTATTTTTATCACACAAGGTTGCCATACTGTTTTGTTTTGTCTTCCTTAAAAAATTAATTGCTACAGAGTTTAAAAGCTTTGTATATTAAAGCTATAATAGTTATCTGTCTAGCTGAGGTCACGTTGTGTAATGAAAACAATTATCCTGTTACGTTCGTTAATAATACCATAAATTGAAGAATTATTCATTTAAAATATACCTGCAACATCAGTACTCAAAGAAATAACATCTGAAACAATAAACCTTACTTCATCCTACCGTTAACTAATTCTGATAATAACACTGTTCAGGTTGGAGTTACAAATTACCTAGCGACTGCGGGAAATACCACATAGGAAAAACCCGAAATACCGTCACCCTAAGAACAACAGACCACCTGTCAAACTGGAGAAGATAGATGACCGCAAACGAAAGCGAACCTAATTTGCGGCAACTAGCGCGTCTATGAAGAAAACGAACCCGTACTCCAGCCAAGTCAAAGAACAATGTGAAAATGCCTCGGAAATCGTGCAAAACCTAGCAGAGAACGGTTACGCCTCCCAGAGGTGAGATTGCACCGGCACCGTTACAGAAAGAAGCCTACTTGGCAGACGAATCAGAAATGTTTTAACTATCCAATCCTGCGAAAATGCCAACCCGAAAAAGAATACGAACTGTACACGGATAGGATCGTGTCAAGCCCGTTAGAGAAAAACTACCTAATCCGCAGCATGGGTTTAAATTTATTACTGTATTGGAAAGGCATTCGAAATTTAAATTAGCGTGCAGATTATAAAAATACTCATGGATTTTGTCTATCACTGCGTCAATGAAAATTTTATTCGTTATAAACAAAACAGGACCAATGACATTGTAAACAAAAAAATTCACTGTCTAAAGAAATAACTACAGAACAATCTGAGGCATTCATACAGTTTCTGCAGTGAAGGTTGGAAATATTCATAAAAAGTCGAAAGTCATTTTGGCTAGCTTTGCCAGGGTCATACAAATTTGCATAGTCACCATAAGACCGATCTGTTAGACGCTTCAAGATGTGAAAACATGTTTCGACTTCTCAAGACTTAAAACTCGTAGAGTCAAAAACAGTATTTAATCTATTGATCCAGATTCTGGGCCCCTAGCATGCTTTATCGGTCATCAAGTCGTCTATTTTTTGGACAGAGAATGATCGCCTACAGGCTGTCGTCCGGCTAAGCATCTTGAACAGGAGAAGACCTTTCTCAAATGCTTTTAAGAATGATGACCGAGAACTGATTTTCTTCCTTGATGTACTCCAAATACGGCAAAAGCCTATCGTTGCCAGTATTGTTTTTGCATATGTTCCATCAGATTTTTCTGCACCGGTGTGAGACTTTAAGGATCGGCTGTGAGGAGCCAGCTAGTCGTCTATTTCAGCACATTCACAGCTGTGTATTACATAGTCTGATTCAGCGTCGTCACAGTTTTGGTGACTTCCCCATCCAGAATATATTGAGGTATTTTGAACGCAGGAAGGCACAAATCTTTACAATACTTTTAAACGGCGTCACCTAAAATAGTCAGTTTCACTAAAAATACTATTAATAATTAAATCATCAACTTCATTGTAAGTTTCTCACTTTCTGGTAAAACCATGTCAGAAATTATGCTGACTCTATTGTTCTCACATCGAAGACTTGATATCCGTTTATCGTCTGGTTGCAAGGAAGGAAAGCGAACAAAGTCTTTGTTCAAAGGAATTAGCAGTGATCAGAACAGCTAGGCGGCGGTCAAACCTCAATCTGCATTCTAAAGTATAAAATGGAAAGGACCCCGCTATATCACTGCCCCTACCGCTGCACTTTCAGCTAACCTTTGTTTCACGTCCTGTTTTAAGAGTGCACTGTTACTCTCACGGTGATACAGAAGAAAAAATACAACTCTCCTATTTACTTGACCGTCGGGAGTTTGCTTGTATAAACGGTTTTAATCTTTTACAAAATCAACTCATATCTGAATTAAATAACTCACCTTTCGTGTGTTTTTTCAGACGTCTCTGATCTGGATACTTTGGATTCTTTTGCTAAGTGATAGTTTTCTGGCAGGAGCGGAATTTCGTACTTTTTCATACGCTCATCCAGACTAAGCAATTCCCGGGATTTTTCCACCGATGGTAGCGCTGACGCTGATGTTGGAGTTTGTGATCGTGAACGGGACTTTATTCGCCAGTATGAGACGCCTGCGATCATCAGTATCACCGCAACCACAATCACCCATATCCACCAGTCTAAATAGTAGTTGAGTACTTACGAGTTCCTAAGCATGATGCGTAAAAATTCTGCAATTCTGAATCATGCGAGAAATCCTTGCTAGCAACATGAGGGCATCAAATGAAAGAATTCGGAATATATACTAAAAAAGCACTGTGCCTCTACAATCCATGAACAGTGTATAAAGGACGACCAATCCGGTGTCGTAGGCAAATTATGTTTTGAATAGTGATTGATACGTCGCTAAGATATAAAACGAGTATAATGTGTCATGCATTTTTCAAATATTTTTATTGGAATGAAACATCCCCAAGCAGCTCGTCGTCTCTTCCTATGAGGACTTTGATGCATAGGAAACAGACCCTATGACAGATGCAGCTAACGCACGCGGCAGGTTGCTAAAATAGCACTGTCCTTTGCAATTTTCAAACGCGATGGTAATGAGGACCGAGTTCGCTACCCTGACAGTCTTTTACTCGTTCAGTCAGTCAGGTTCCATAACCGCTTAGCCATTCGGGTGGCACAGGCAGATGCATCAGACCGTGTCTCAAGCCTTCCCGATGCTGCGCCGGCTTTCGAGCATCGACAGAATATTATTGCCTGAATCTAGAGCAGAGTCTGTCGAGGCACTTGAAGCTGTTGTCAGTCCCCCGAGCCTCGCCCTGTGGGTTGAGCTGGTAGAAGCTGTGCTGTGTAACCTTTCTTTCTGGAGGCGTTCGCTGGATCAGCCCAAACCATCGCAACTGCGACTTTTCAAGCTGGATAAGCACCGGCTGTACACCAAGGCTCTCTCTGATATATTAACTTTGGATAACCTTCGAGACGCTTGATCTTGCAAGAAAGAGAAAGCAATTCATCTAAGAAAGTTCATTTCAGCGTTTGTACCTGAGATCGAAGTTTTCTGGGTCATGGCTCACCACTAATGGTCATGTGTAAGTATGACGATGAAAACTGACCTGCATAAAGATAGCTCAGTCTTTATCCAATTCTGTCTTAGTCACAACGTCTGATCTTGGTGAAGCGAAACTGTTCGGAAAATGGCAACACGGAGTAGCAAACATAAGATATGGATCAAACCTTGCATGTAGTCATTCGCTTATAAAACCTATTGAAATCCATTTTGATGGATTTTGGATAAAGCCGAAAACAAACAACGGTTAATGTGTACGAATGAATTCGATCGCATCCAAATTATGAGTCAGAACAACTCACAAAGCAAGGATCTCAACATTGATGAAAATCGGGTTCTCATTTGCATTGCAGCCGTTGAACAATATCTCAGCTATTTTACGGCTGTTTGTTCAATGACTTTATACGTTTGCCTTATTTTCGCTACAATTTTATCCGTTTTATCTGTTGAAAATCAAGATTCTTTGCTGACCTTTTACACTGAAGTTTTTAACCTCAAATTTAACAACTTAACGGTTGTACTAATTTATAATTAAAGAAAAATAAATATTACTTACTGCGTGTCATCGCGTCTGCTTTTGGCTTTCCAGGGGTTTCTTGTGTTATCGTTTTCACTACCAGGATCGCTAAACAAAAAGCACACGAGCAAGTCTCATTTCATCCGCTGAATTTCATCAATCGCACGTAACGACTGCTTTCAAAGTGCAAAAAATACCCATAATTCGAAACCGTATTTACATAGATGATAGCTCCTTTAAAGTCAGTCATTCGCTGTTCAACGACTCACCGATTCAAAAATAACTATTGTTATGAGCAGAGACCACATAGTATTTCAAAGAACATGTCGGCCGGGTTATAGGACTCAAATTTTGTGACCTGCATCCATAAAATTTAAAAAAGATGCAGCAAAAATACTCTGTCTGCATTACTGCAGTTATTTGTTTGTTAAAGAATAATATATGGGCGATGAGGCTCGGTTTTGCTCTAAAGTGACCCAAAATGAATTTTTTCGAATTTATGATACTCGAACCTTTAAATTTATGATGTTCTATATTCAGATGGTTTGCGTGCATATACCAGGTGTTGGTGCTGGTCAGAGGTATGATACTTCGTATTCACGCTCTCGCTCCCTTTTGACTGATATCCGGCGGAAACCGATGGTCGATATACGGCAGCTTAAACGCCATTGCGTTAAATCTTCAAAGACATGAACTGTCACTTTGAACAGAAACTGTCGTGACTTGCTCCATATAATAATAAAAGCCAATTTTCAATAGAGCCAGTCTGCAAAACCTACACTAATCACCTCTTCGCATTTACACGACGTTCTCACTTTCGCTTGCTTCTAACTGTCTGTGGACTCGAGTCATATAAGCAGGTCACGGTTATATGACATTGTCACACTATATCATATCGTTATGACAAATTAGCATTCTAAACACAGCCCCCATCCCTGGATGAAACGGAAGACAGAGGGACAAGTTTAGACCTGGTAGAACGTTGTCAAAACATATGTCCAAGTCTTTTCTGATCAGGCAGCGTACGGACACAAACGATGAATAACTAATTCAACTTAGGGGGCGGACAATGGGCACTGCCGATAGAGGTAGAAAACAGAGATCCGAACATCACTGATTCCAGTCGGTTAAACGAGTAACGGTGATAACGGAACGGCAGTAACATATAAACTATAGAAACACTTTTACCGAAACTGCTCACCTTTTTCACATACTTCTCCTGTGAAGCCCGCTTTACAAATGCAAGTAAAATTTTCTTCGGTTCCTTTACACACTCCTCTGCCAGAACATAGTGAGTCAGCACAGGTCGACGTCGGTCTTTTTGCACCTGAAAGTAAACTGCCAAGTTAACAGATAATTACTTATTAATAAGTTGATAATTACAATGTTAATTTTTGTTGGTAGTGAGTACTTTTCCCAAACGTATGCTGAACGAACCTTAGCAAGCTAGCTACTTAGTCGCACAAGTGAATGTTCATGCATATGTATATGCCTCTGCTTTTTCGTTTCCAACAAAGACTGTTTTGACATAAATAAAACTAATAAACTTCTGCATGAACTTAAACAGCAAGAACTTTCCACTAATTCCTGAACACGTGTGACAACGCAGTGACGTTGCAGCAGTTTGTAAAATACTTGGGAATACCTCACCTGATACTGTTAGGTTCAGGAATTTAAAAATCTGTGCTGGAGGTCGCCGTTCTGCGCAACACACTTAGGAACTTGCAGTTGCCGAGGGATACGCTCGAAATTCTCGTTTCCGCGTGTCTTCTTCTTTTCAATTATTGATCAATTGAGTTACTGGCTTGTGGCTTTAAAGCAACAAGGAAATCAGTCGGCCTGACTCACGACTTAATTGACTTGCGCTAAACAATTTTATCTTTCGCAACGTTGACTCACCCAGTGTGCTTAGCTGCTAGCCATCCGGCGCGTCCCCGGATTGCGGATGAGGGAACTTCCTTCAGATATGGAAGCTAGCGGCAACAAATAGGCAGTCGCAGACACGTAGGAGTGAGATTATCAGGACGTGGCTAGATTCGAACTCGACAAATTCGTTCCTTGGAAAAAGTCACAATGACTCATGACAATCTCATGTCGAGGCGAATGCGACCCTGCCACCCTGCCCCCCCCCCGTTTTAATGAAAAAAGGTCGTTAATGCCGCACTGCCTTGCGGCTGTACGCCCGTTCATGAAGGTCTGGATAAAAACCGCAGCAAATGGGGACACGTCTGCAAAAAATTCCTCAGGCCACAGTCAGCCTTACCAGAGGATGGCAAAACGTATGCTGAGGCCGGCACAATTCGTCGCCGACACGAAGCCATAGCGCAAATTCATTATGCCAACCCCATGCATTCAACGCCGCTGCAATGCAGTTTAGAACCACTGTTCGACTCTACTCAAAGCCAAAAATTCCGCCAGTATTCTTACACACTATGAAATTGTCGTAACTACGGAGAAAATTCTCACTTTTTTGTTTCCTTATTAATTCAAGATTTTGTTTATTTTCTTACGTTGGAATAATGAAAGACTTTATTTTACACGCTGCTGCTCAAGTAAAAAAAAAGTAACCGTAGCAATACAACCTTCCTTATACTCTCATGATGGGGCCATCCTGGCGTCCTTATTTTCATGAAGTTCATGCGGGACTCAAATTTATTCATGTGTTATTACTCAGGAGTGTCTTATTTTAAACACACAGTCTACAGGAGCCATGCGGCAAGTAAAAAACATAGACTCTTGGTTTCTTCCCAAAGAGTTGTATCCATTTATCAGTCTTGAAATGAAGAAAGGAAGGAAGTGATGCAAATCTCGGTTCTAGATCCGACGCTCTACCGACTGAAAAATTCCTGTCGAGTAATATACTCTCAAAGTGGCTTTTTCCTTCATCATGTTTTACCTCAGATATCTAGGTAATAGTTTTTAATTTTTGCGCCTTTGCAACGTGATGCACTGTTAAACAGAAGAAGATAATAGGAAGCAAATAAAGATTAGCGACAGCCAATGTGATCAGTTTCTTCAGTGGTTTTACATTTTTAAAATCAAGCAATAGGTTAGCAGATGACGGAAAAAATAAATCCAGCTGGCAAAAATAGATGTGCCTTTAAATTTCACCTTTAGCCGGACGAAATTATTTTAAAAAATGAAACTTTTTTGTCTTTTCCTCTGTCGTCAAACCAAAAGTATTTTTTCTACCTCAGATCATGATTCGCTTATTAAAACCGATAGATTATGCAATTTCTCGCATAAATAACTTACGCCGCTCGCAGTGTTTTCCCGTGAAGCCAGGATCACAGACGCACGTGAAGATAAGACGCGTTCCGATACATTTCCCACGTTTTGAGCACTGACGATCGGAGCAAGGCGTGATGTCTAAAAGTAAAGTCTAAGAGTATATCACATGAATTAGTGTATGCTTAACAATATGTTCTAACAATAATATATGTTTCGCCGAGCGAAAAGTGAGTGAGTGATCAGTGAGTGCTCCTTAGTGCTTATCTATGGGAAACTGCGAAACGTGTTCTCTATCTCTGAATGCTATTCATAAGCTGTGAATTTACGATGTATGTCGGAAATAGCAGAAACAAACTGAAAAGCGAACGAATGGGCAAGGGTACAAACAAGACTCTAAAGTATCATTGGACACTTGAAGTGACAATGGGCCAGAACATGTCACAA
>UZAM01013177.1:1585-11650 GCA_900618415.1 Soboliphyme baturini | reverse complement strand
GCGTCAGTATTGCAACTCATCGATATTGACCTAATAAAGATCCAATAAGTAGATCAGTCCTTTTCCATCGATAGGTCAGTGAATTTTTGTTACTGACACTTATAGTGACGTTATTGCTTAAACATTATTTTTCATTAAATTTAAATTTAGATTATATTTATGACTGATGACAGATCTTACGCCAGCTCTTCAAGGCGATGCAGCTGTGTCCTTGGCTGCCTAACAGCTCTGAAGGTAAAGGGCATTCCCTGGCAAGTTTCACAACGTCTTCCGTTTATCAGACTAGTAGATGAAAGTGCAACCTGGGACTTTCCTCTGAGGTTTGAAGTCAGCCAAGTTTGAGAAGGCACAACAGGCTCTTGACAGCCCAATCAGAGGGTGGTCTACTGTGAACACTGAAAGAACACATGAAAACGGGCCTCGGTGCCCCTCGTGTCTGCCTGCACAAAAGTGTGAATGTGCAGTCCCATTAACGAGTGGGTGCCAAAAATCTCAGTAGCCACCGCAATAAAAGAAGATGCACAATGACATCCTCATTGTCTGCACTTAAAAGCATGATATAAATGGGGGATGATTCGACTACCTTCCAGTGTTAGCGAAGCACACGAATACCGGTGACCTGCGTGAAATGCAAAGAACAAGAAGTTGGAGCGTAAATGGATGGAACAGTAGTCGCAAGGCCACAGTAGCCACCATATATGAGACCTTAATCTAAAGGTTAGAACAGAAAAAAACGAAAAGCTCAGCAGAAGGAATCTCAGGAGGAAAAAGTTAGCAAATCTATCGAGGAGGGGGAAATGGTCTTTAGCAACACATGCCTCAAGAAAATGACATGAAAGACGGACGTGTCGTAGCAAACGTTGCATTACGTAAGACAGCTCTGTCGTGCCGTTGCTTAATGCAGGCGGTGATCATCGTCCATTCAGGACGAGACTCGCCCTCAACGAAAAATGAGAGAAAAAGGCTTAGTTGATGATGAAATGGAGACCACGACAAAAAGAGTTCGATGGCACAATTCTAAAAACGGTCATTTTCATTCAATGCTGTAGTTTTAAGGTGAAGGAAAGCTTCGATGAAGAACTCGAGAACTTCGCGGATAAACTCATCCGATGGATCAAGACAACTGAGTGTTAAAAAGACTAACGAAAGCCAGAGGCAGAATTTCAGAGGCAACAGAAAAGCCCGTTAAAGAAAAGGCAAATGGCAAAGCGGTACGCAATGAAACGACAGAGTTCTTCCCTCTCTGTAAGTTCATGAGATGCCAAGCAAGCGAAGACATAGAGAAACTTAGAACTGAGGAAACGAATAAAACGGCAGTAGATCACAGAAACCTAATAAAATGGAGGCTGGAATTGGTCGCAGTCAGCATCAGCACTGAAGAACAAGATGGCGAAACAATATCGGACAAAGCTGGCATGGCAGTAATCTGCTGAGACTTTCATACTGAACCTTTTATTTCTAGACAAACGTTTGGCCATCACTTACAGCATTCAGGAAAGACAGCATTTTCTAGTTTTGAGGGAGAAGTTCGACATTCAGCTGATGAAAAAAAGCGAAGAAATGAGATGAGGATTGAAATCTCTTCAGGAATAGATGGAATGAGGATTGAAATGATAAAGGTTGACGGTAAGAAGCCTTCAGTCGATATCTAGAAACGGATAAGGTTTTATTATGTGCGAAACAGTCGATTAAGATTGTACAGCACGAAGGTAACTGAAAGGTCTAATGAATTATCACCAAATGTACCGCCTCTGATATGCCTACAAGTTATTAACAAATATGTTCATGAATCGACTATCAAAGAGTGTGAACGAGCAGCAGCTTAGAGAGCAGGCTGAGTTCCTGAAAAAATTCAGCATAAGGACAGCATCGTTACTTTGAATCAACCATGTTCGGCATTTGGGAGAAAGAAAATTGGATTCTCTCACAAAACACAGTAAGGAAGAGCCTCCCTCAATCTTTGCGTTGAACTTTCGCCAAATTCTTAATTCTTAAGCAGCTGCCTGCTGACATTAACATATCCAGGGATCTGTCATGTAAGGATTTATAACTAATCATGGTAGTTGTAAAAATGCACAATGGCAAACCCTGCGCAACCAAGAAATGTCAGTTATTAGGTCATTATACACTGGAGTATGCAAGACTCCTTATGCCATTAAGGAAATGTGCTTAGGAGGGCGACATAGGAACTACGCAGCTAGAAGGAAGAACAGGCAGAAGCAGTGCCAGTAATAGAGCAAAGCGAAAGTATCCCAACATATTATCCTCCTGCATCATTTGCAAAGCCTCCGGGAGAAAAAGTTCCTCCTGGAATCGAGGAATAGAGACCTCCCTTGACGAGGTGGTTGTGCCCAAACTCACCGACAGAAATTATGAACCGGTGAAACCTCATATAGTCGTCATCTGGAACCTCATTGTTCGAGGTGAAAGAATCATCGGAATTTCTGTCAAAGACACTTAGCAGGGTTGGACAGTAGCCAAAATCATTTGCGAAGATCGAATGGAGTGGAAATTGCGAACAGAAATCAGCCGTAACTCCTGAATCCAGATCGAGGCAGATTACGGAGGACTACTTCGCACGATTGATGGACTTCAGCAATGACGGAACGGTACCAACGGACTACAAGCACCAAACTGGACGACCTCAGCTCAAATGGGAAAAAAGAGCTAAGAGAGATATGTAGAAGCCTGGCAACAATCGACAAATCGTAAGAGAGAGGCGAGTGTGGACACCAACACTTGGCAATTCCCGTTAATTACGAGAAATGATCAGTCAATATAATAAAATCGGACAAGGAAGATCCATCACTAGACACCCAAAAGGTTCGGTCGATCGAAATCAGTGATTCTCAAGGTTTATTGGGAATCGACAATCGACACAGGGGGAAAATATAAAAATTTTCGCGAAACACCAAAAAATAAACTTAACCCTTTCCACGGTTGAAAACTTTTTATTTATGTTCAATGAGATGGCTGAGATTCCTTACTAGAACAGATCATGCTAAATCGTGGCTCCAAAGTCGACAAGCAAGTTCGCATTTCGTCATCAATTCTAAGAAGTCTCTCTCTTTTTAGATTTAATTTCAGTCAACGCAGAAAATCCAAATTCACAGAACCAAGATGTGCCAAGTGGCAATAAAACCAAAGGAAAGGGTTTCTCAAGTAAAAGCCAAAACTCTTCCAAGTTCGTGCCAGCAAATTTGGAGTAATGGAATTTGTTATTTCTCAGATCAATCAGCTGTTCTTCCTCCACGGTCGTCGAGTTGGCTGTTTCACTAATTGCGAAAGGGTTGGTCACCCATTCAAACTCGTCGATGGACAGTGATGGAAAGTAATGTTGAACTGACGACTGTAGAGCACTGAAAGTATTTGAAATTTCGTCGACGATGTCCTTCTTCAATTGAGATTCTTTGACGGTTGGAAAGCAATCAAATACTGCTTTCGAGATTTTGCTCTTCCACAAGCACAATTTTTCATCAAATGCCTTCAGTTTCTTTTTGATGTGACGATATTTTCGGAAGGTCCTTGGAGACTTGAGTTCAGTGAATTCAATTTTTCGAACAAATAGGAAAGAAATTGAACCTTCAACCACCAGATCTCTTCATGCAGCTTAAAAACGTTAGGAAATTTCAATAGTTTCGAAAAATCTCGCGTCACTCCTACAAACCCTTAGCGACACGCCACCGTGTCACGACACACAGGTTGAGAATGACTGATCTAGATGGAAGATATGAGCAAATAGAGAGAATTTAACTTTAACGAGGCATGGAAATGTGCTTGATGTTCTAACGTACTGAAGCGCACTAGCACAGTGACAGGAGGTCAGCCTCGAACTCCAGAGATCCTAAGGGAAGGAAACTATTTTTCTAACCTCAGCTTCCCTTTGGCAAGAATGTACCAGAAAATGATTCTGCATAACTAGCTGAGAAAAGGGTAAAAAGACGTTGTGAACGAAAGAGAGAGCATTGCCTTGTGATGGTGTCATACCAGACTGGTTGAGGTGTACGTGTATCTGCCGGAAGCAATTCGATCCGCAATTTTGTTGGTTCACCTCACAGCTGACTATGCGGCTTGATAATTAACACAAATTGTAAAATCACAAACTAGCACATGAAAATCCCCTGGGCAGACAAAACCGGGTTTCGACCGGAATTTCCAACCCTTTTCAGTGAACAAAGCAATTGATTCATGTCCTTTTTCATTGAAGTAATGCACAACCACAATCAATTTTTACAAATCAAATTTGGGCATGATGAACTGGTACTTCGAACTAGTCATTTTCAACAGATGCCGATGAAATGACAACAGACTTTATTCTAGACTAGTGAATTTTATGCATCGAAGTGCAGGAACTGATGAATTTCATCATTTGGCTTCAGAGGGATGCGATCTCCAGCCAATACCTGGTTATATTCATATGTAGAATTGCCATATGTTCATATTACTCGTCAATTGTCAATCTTTGCTCGCTTCGCCTGAGAGTTCAAGTTACCTTGTATTCTTACGCAGAAGTTCCATTTACCTCGTTTGGGTGGCCATGAAATAAGCCAAGGCGGAGCTAAGCGCGACTGAAACAAGTAGATCATGTCACCAGCCGTTATGAAAATTGACACTTATTGATACTGACAGAAAACAAAGCAAGAATGATTCATAAACTAGCTCAATGTATTAGTGAATGAACATCTCTCGGCTCCGTCCGCAGGAAGGTCAAACTGGTAGCTAGTCGCACACCTTTGCCGAAAATCCCAGTTTACGTGCAGATCGGTCGAATCTGCTTCTGACACGAGGGCAGCACGGTCATTAATCAAGCATGTCTGGACGGTTTGGCACTGAGTATCAATTAATCATGTGCGGCACTCCCATTGCGTTGACGTGAATCAGAGACAGAGTACAGCGCGAACAAGTCCGACAGGGAAACTGTGGCACGATCACCTGAGCAGAGCAAAACTGTCACTCTGTATTAGTATTAGTAACTGCGCCAAATTCGGATCATGTCAAGGACAATACAACTTTTTACGTCTTAACTCCGTCCTGGCACTGCTGTCAACGAGGTGCAAAAAAGTGAATGGTTGTAAAAATAAATTTTTCTCTTCCTACATCTTTGGTAACTCGAAATTAACAATAATTAATAAAACTAATCGATTTCAGTATTCTTCAAATGAGAACAGAGACATACCTTACCGCCTAGAGTCTTAATTACTCCATACCAGTAGAGAGAAAAAATAATTTGCCACTAATTTGCTTTTCATTCCGCACTAGTAATGTAGCTTCTTTACCACATTACTGCCTAATCCTCATTTTATATCGAAGTTACTGTGTAAACTTAGGCATGGAGGCGACAATTCTGAGGCTTGGATGTAGACGGTGGCTTAGCGATGATCCCGGAAAACCGCATATTGCTGGCTTAGATGGAACTGCAGACCAGTTTCAGTTAATATCGGCGTGGACGGATTACCATTTTATATGGTAGCATATACACCACGAGAAAAATAAGCAGCAAAAATTGGTGAACTCAAATCACCATTGTTAAACGAATTATAAACAGAACGAACTAATGGCAATAAATAAACTCTGATTATGAGTTACGCACCACGTTTATGAATTTGACATCAGACGTTGGATAAATTTTAGCAATTAAAACTAATTTTACATTAGGAATCGGTCCATCGTCACTGTAACCCTGAAATGGAGAGCATATCGAAGTTTTGGCAACATAGCGCCCAGTAGTAGATATAAGAGAAGGCTTCAACGAATTAGACACGCTCCGCGATGCTCGTGCTTTAAATTTTTCCATAATTTTTGCCACCTGACATGTGCCAGACCAAGCATAAGATCATAAATTATTTTTTCAATTGAATAAATTTATTTAAATTCTAATGCAACTTTTGCAAGATGAGGCCGGGTCCGTGGTGTGAGGAAGAAACGACTGGAACAGAGATGGCCGTGCCTGAGTTCAATGATGAAAGTTCAAAGTCGGTCAATTCTCAAAGAACCGTCACCTAAGCTGCCATTAACGACAGACAAACAAATATTGTTTCCATCACGTCTGACGGGTGGGCAGAAATCAGAAACTCTTGCCAAAGTCAAACGAAGAAACTGCATGGAGTGATCCAGGTAAAAAAGACCAAAAACGAATCAAGGAATGAAGTAATTAAAATGAATGCAACCTCATACGTGAGTAGATTTCAAAGATTGTTAGAAATCACTTAATGTGAAATAGAAGTGCACATAAGTCTTGGAAGCATGCATAACGATCAGGTAAATAATTGCATTTTACGTTGTGCAATGCGATTCGATGAGTGTCCGTCACGGCATCAAGTCAGACCGGCAAACAAGGCTAAAACCGGTCCCGAACGGCTGTTGTTCTCATTCTGTTCACGTTTTCTGAATGAACGTTTAAGCCACATGACTTGGCAAATATTTTTCTACTCTTATATGTTACACAGGATATTAGTAATTGCTGCTTAGGGAGTGCGTGAATCACCTTCCGGAAACGAAACAGAATAACGGAGTCTCGCCTAAGTGTACCCAAACGACGCTATCGTCATGACGGACGGTAAGAACCGGTTTTCGTGTTCTTCAAGATCTTCGCTCACTAGCAATAATGACGGGGACCAAGGGAGAAACTGAAGGTCAAACGTAGGGACGGCGAGAGTGAAGTGAGGAAACGAGTGCACAAGCGGCAACAACAACGTGTCAACAAACACGCATAAATCGTCAACAAAAGTCAATAAACATTTGCAATGTCTGTTTATCCAAGTAGCGGCTACGAGTGTGCGTAACCAGAGCTTCAGACTAGCTGTAGTTGTCGATCTCAGCAACGTCTAGCGTAAAGTGCTTGATGAAATTCACTGAGGCACGTATCAGTTATTGAATGCGTGTCGGTGGCATAAGAAAGCATTTTCGCTGTCGAAACGGTGCGCTAGATATACGTCAGTAATCAAAACATTAAAATAGATCATTTTTACATATTAGATTGCAATGTATTACAAAAACTATTAAATCAGGACGTGGCCATAAAGTTTTTTGGGAGTCGCTGACCAGCGAACGATCCAAGTAGTCCAGTGCCCTGCTGTGGTCATCACGCATCATGAACAACCGCCTCTTTTTCTTATTATAAACATAGGCACTGCTCCTTTAGTAGATCAAATAGATGGCCCTTACAATATTCGTTGAGCATATACATGTATAATAAATATTCAACCTCCAAGATGGTCATAATTTCCCGCGATTGACCATTTTCGCGCCCTTGAGGTGACGAACATTCAGGAGCACCATACTATGTCCATTGCTGAGAGATCCGAAACATTCTTTTTCCAGTTAGTCACATCTTGCTCAACGCTACGGGCAATCAAGGAGAAAATGTTACCTCACGCATGGTACTCGAATCTGGCATCTACAAGTTATAGAGCAAAACTACATGCCACTGCTCCATCGTCTGCTACACGGACATTTTACACAGTATGAATACCACTCTGCTGCTGTGCTGTAATTGCCGCCTGGTATTCGGGCAACACGCCAAGCCTAATTCAATCTACCGCACCTCCTTTCGATTATCACTCATTTCATCCTGCTCCCCTGTGCCAAGAATTCCTCACGAGCGGAAATCCCAAGCGTTCTCCTTTGCATCGCCAAGTCTCTCATTACCAGCGGCTATTACCATTAGTTTCTCAGTGGCATCTACGTAAGGAGCTTGAAAGTGCATTCACAATGATGAAAACTGAACAATTGAAAATTGAAGAAGCGAATGCGTACTTAACGAAGCACGCTGCCCTATGGAATAGTACATCACTTCATCTACTTTGTGAACAGGTGATGACACTGATTGATTCAGGACAACTCTTAAAGCCGGAAGTAGTAGAAGCCGCAGCTCAAAGTACAGTACAGCAATTTGTTTTTACTCATAGCGGTCATGCATCATAACTCCTTAGACTAGTTGGTAAGCGAAAGTCAAAGGAACGAAGAATTCGGCAGTTCATTATCTACACTGACACTTACTGGCGTTATGCTGAAAAACGCAGCCAACGATGTTGATATTCAGAAGCTGAGTCTGTCAATCTGTCTCCTGATGCCAAGCAGGTTGTCGATTTATGACACAGCTGTATTGAACAAGTTGACAGTCGTATCGGAAGGTGACACGAGTCTTTCAGTTGTCCATTGGCACGCCGATACGAGACGACCGCATAACGATGAGTGTGTTGAAGCGTAAGGGAGGCATCGGCTTGCCGACAACCGGCAACGATTTCAAGCAGGCAAGTAATCCACTGGTCTGATGCTTTAAAGCTCATCAGTAACACACATTGCCAGCATGCATATATCTACATGAATATATATAATTCTTGACTGTGAGTGATTGACGCTAGTCACCTAGCCATACACTGGTTCTTGTATATTTCACACCTGGGATTTCCAGCATACAGCTGGCTTTAGTTTTACGCTGCAGCGAAACCACTGAACAGACAGACCTACTGTCGCTGTTCTGCATAATTTGCTGTTTTTCTCTCGAATTGAAACGTTCCCTGCAACGCTGCTACTGATATAAATGAAAGTGGTTGCAACATGAGGCCAAGCTAATAAATGATTCAGAATATGAGGGACTCTTCAAGAACTTTCTCGACGAAACGACTACAGTACGAAAAGGCATAACGGAATGAAGTACGGTAAAGTATATTTTATCGAGCCCAGAGCTGAAATCGGTCAACGAAGGCTGGCAGAAGTTTACGTATGTTTCTAGCGGACCATCGACTTCCGTCGATCAACACGAACTCCATCTTGCATAACCGCTTCTCCTTTTGGGTCGCGGAGGCAGATACGGCAGACAGTGCTTCCACGTTCCTAATCTTGTGCCAGAGTCTGAGCTCTTGAACTGCCATTTGTACTTCTCGTGTCCACCATGAAGATCTTTTCTGACCTCCAGGCGGCAGGCGAACCCGTTTGAATCCGCAGCATTTGGCGGCACTTCGAGTTTGCCGCTTTTAACGAGCTCCTTCTCGATTCCCTCATCGGTTGTCAACGGGATCTGTTCAAAAGATTACGTACTTATAGTAAAGAGAAGAGTCGTCTCCAAGGTCCAAGTGCAAACGGTGAAGTCAGTTAATGTCTCTAAAGTCACATACAAATCAATGCTAGTTTTGTGGCTGTACAATCAACTAACTTTACTAACTCGTACACTAAGAGTCTTCCTGACATTTCTTGAGATAAAGGGCCCTTCCTTGCAAAGCTGACGCTTAATGCATCATATACATAATTCCATACAGTGCTAAGCAACGGCTTATAACAATTCACGTTACTGAGGTTCACACTAAAATATTTCTCTCCGCAGTATGTCCGGTCTGCTGTAATTTCACTTTTTTTGCTTTTGTCTTGATTCACTTATGGTACTCATGGGATTGAAAAAGGTGAATTGCACTACCATTGGTGCATTCATAAAGCGAAATAATTTTTTCACCGTCCTACGAAAACAACTGAGGCTGAAAAAAGCGCGAACAAGGGAAGAATGAAAGAAATATGCATGATTATCGTATATCACCCTGTGAAGCTGAATAAACTGAAGATTTCCATTCAGTTAACATTCACGTTAATTTAATTCACTATTAACATTGCAGGCCTACGGTTGGGTCCTTACGGATTCATTCCACTTCCTCTTTCTGTCGCTTATTGTGAGGTCGTTCGAACATGTGTCACTTTACGCTTCTTCCTGCGATATGTTGCCTCTCATAAAATATGTAATTAAAATCGTTTTAATGCGTAATCGAAACAAAACTGTCGTTGCCAATTAAAGAGCCTCGAATTTTCAGGTCAATATCGCCTCTGAAACAGATCATTCCCTTAATCCATAGGTGATCATTGAAAAGTAACCTTTGTTGGAAGGTCATATTAATAGTGACTAAAAATGAAACAGGATAAGTGAATCAGTGTCAGTAGAACCCGCTGAATTTTAAATCATCTGTACGCATATTTATGCTAAAGCTAAATGAGTTATAAATGGTGGCAGCGTGGCGCAGTGCCAGAGGTTGGTTTCGAACTCCGCTCTTGTCGGGTACGATTCGACCGGAGGGCAATCGC
>UZAM01013143.1:1607-11719 GCA_900618415.1 Soboliphyme baturini | reverse complement strand
GAAGAGACGTGTGTGTGTGTGTGTGTGTGTGTGTGTGTGTGTGTGTGTGTGTGTGTGTGTGTGTGTGCCAGCATATAAAATAGTTATAATACTCATTCATAATGAAATAAACACGGTTACACCTCGATATCAGCGGATGGCATGCCAATATATTTTGTTTGCCCTTCAGGAAAGTCGACTTTAACATTTTCATTTTGGAAGCAGCTTTCACTTTGGCCATTGCTTTCGCCGCAGTGAGGCACGCTTCTTCTTATTGCATATGAGTTTAAGAGTTTTGCTTCCAAACCATATGTTGCATTGAGCTTTCTTGTCGCTGACTGCAGCTGAACTTCTCCTGTCCACCAAAAAGTTGTTAATGCCCTCCAAGCAGCAGGTCAACCCATTTTAAGATACAGCATTTGGCGGCAGCAACGAGTAAGCCGGTCTTAAAGAGCGTCCACTCTGTTTCCATATCAGCGGTCAACAAAAGGATCTGTTCAGACCATAATGCCATGATGTTCGCAAGTTTTGCCCTCATATCCACAGTAGATTATGTTTCAGATTTGATTCTCTAGTTGCTTCTGCCTCTAGGTCTTCGCCTGGTACTCCATCGTGTAATTATCGGTTGGCAGCTCTGCGCTTCTCTTAATGCCAGCGTCCTTTGCAGAGTCAGAGGACATGATTATCAAATCGATCATCGACTTCTGTGAACAGGCTTCCTTAAAGGACGCACACTCTTGCGTTCTTCAATGCTCGAAGAAGGTATTCATGGCAGACAGTCCGTTGTTTGCACAAAGCCCGAACAATTTCATGCAGTTATTATTGAGGTTGAGGTCGCTTTGGCAGTTCCTCCCAATCACGCCCTTCTGCTTTTCAGTGGCTGCTGCGAGAGACGCATTGAAACAGCCTATTGAAATGCTTGATTCCGTAGTTACCGTTTCATACAGAGCACCGCGTACTTCTCACAGGAAAGTTTCCTATTCTCCCTCCAAATTGGGCGCATTGACCTGCAACAAGGTTAACGTTTTATACCGCTGTAGCTTCAGTTGAAGATTTCCCACGCTCTCGCTGGCAAGCTTCCATTCAATGATCCTATCAGCCAGGTTAGGTTCTACCAGAACACCATCACCGGCCGATGATGCCGACACCTGAGCAGAGCAATTTCCACCCACAGAGGTATAGGATTCTAGAGCCTTGGCGTTTCGCTGACGAGAGTCCATGTCGAGTTCTTACTCTATGGCCTCATCAACTAATTCTTGTTCTTTCCTCTGAGTGACGATATATTACAATTTCCGACTGTAAGTTCCCACTGGCGGTGTCGTTCTCATGGAGACTTTTCTGACGTGGTATAATGGCATCGCGATGTCTGACTCTGACTCCTCTATTCAAAATGGGCACCGACTCCGTCGCTGATTGGCATCTTCGTCATCGTTTCGTTGATCATCTCCATTCATTGTCATGTTGCCACGCTTATGACTGCGTGAAGCGGTAAGCAAGTTCTGATCATACAGCCTGCGCGACCCTTCGTAACCGGGGCGACGACCCATCTTATGTAATGTTCGATGATGATAATATCGTGTGGGGCAGCTGAAGACTAAATTTTATAGGAGAACTCGCCCACGGTAATCAGTCCTTCTTCTTCCTCGTCCGGACTTGAGACCGGAAGCGGCAGAGTTGGCATATGAATTTGCTGATGATAATAATGACATATTCAAGGTTTTGCTTCATATCACTTTGCATTCTCGTTCAGTACAGTAATTTGGCTTAAGAACTGCATGATTTATTATGCTGAACGACAGTGTACTGTATCCTCTGTGCCGTTAACCATCCTCAGTCGACAGCGCCTCGTACCGTACCATATTAAGAAAGAGCAAAAGATGGCTTTGTTGAACCTTATGAGTGAAATCAGGTTGGATAGCTCGTAATTTCTTGGCAGGTATACTCCGCCGCCCAAGTCACGGAGAGCCGGTTGCGAACAAAGTAGAAGATCAAATGACAGAACGAAAAGCGGTTGATTGCCTGCTGTGATATCCCCGAAATCCTGTAATGAATCAGTCATTGAATAATGTTCAGGTAACCCTATGCTCAGCTGTCAACTGCGTTTGAATCTCAGCAAATAGGATACTTCAATTCACTACTTCGATATTTTAAAATGAAGAAAACGTGCCAATCATCGTCACCTGATTAGATCAAGATAAACACACCATTTGATCTCCATGATACAAACATGTGGCCCCGTCACGGACAAGGGACAAGGACTAATGTTGGTTAAAAAATTAAACAGTGGTAGTCGTGTTCGTCAGAAAATGCATATGCCTCATGAAGCTGCTTTCTCTTAGAGAGTCATACTCTGCATACAACCTCAGAGGAAAGGATTGAGCTCATTACCCGCATGACTCGCTAATAAACGAACGGTGAAATCATTTCCTCGTGATTCTCTTCCGTTGAACAAACGACGGCTGTTATGGTGCTGCCGCTTGAGAATAGCAAACCCTAACCTCATCGATTTCAGAGTTTAACGAACGCAGTAAGACAGTCCAAACGTCACTTAAACGTGATAAATAATCATTAGTGCATTACCTGACGTGGTTCCAGTATTACAACAGAATCTTCAGGCTTCAAACCGTGTAGCAGAACCTGTGATTGAACCACATACTAAATTCCGAATTAAAAGCGTATTGACTTCTAAGACATGTTCTGTTACGCTGTCGGATGGAAATGCTTGCCATTCGATTAAAATCTTGTATCGTTCACGAGTTGGTTTGTAAAAGGAGAGCTGAAAAGAACGTATCAGACGAAGGCAAAATTCATAACCTGAATATTGGGCAAAACCACCACCCACGCTTCCTGTCACTGATTTAAAGAATACTATGTATGAAACTAAAATATTAACTGCCGTATCTGTAAGATGTTCAGTGGCTGCTACTTTTAAAATAGAAATTAATGGAAAAAATAAAATATTTCGCATGGGCACAAGTTTGTAGTAGTAATTGACGAAATCTTAATCTTTTCAACTCGCTGTTCGAATGAACACTTGGACTCGTGTTGCATTCAATTCATAGTCACCTATGGCTCAGAAATATGGAATTGCATGTCATTATTAATCGAAATTACTTGTTTGAGGTAAACCAAGGAAATCTTCAAGTTGGAGAGAGTTCACTGCAACTTGTCGTTGTCAGAAAAGAGCTGTTCATAGACCTTCAATAATTGACAGAAGAAATGAACGTGGCTTAAATAATACGATCACATGTAAAAGCAGAATCATGCACATGATCAGAATATGGTCTGGCTGCGTGTGAAAGAAAACGAAAGACGATAAAACATGGGTACATGATGAAGTGGAAACGACGATAGAAAATCTGGGAAAAATCTGAGGAAACATCAGCAAACTTGTTTTGACAGAAAACAATCAAAGAGTTACGATGCAATGACTCATCCCTCTCCGTGAAGCTGACAGAGATGAAAAATCTTTCCAACGATTAGGTGAGGCGGTAGAATAAGAAACCTCGATTTGATTTTATAAAGGGTATGTGTTGCACGGCCTCGATGGATAGCGATAATCCACCGTGCATACTTTTTTTGGCGATAAAAGTTCTCCAATTCGTCTGTTATTCCGAAAAATTACACATTACTCCTGCAAGATCAGATTTCATGGCATTTTTCCGCACTTCCTTACTCCAAGTTGCCTAAAAGACAAATTAAGCAGACCACGGCTATATGAAAATTGAGCGTCTGTAGTGCAAGATACAACTCGCCTCATTTTGCTGGATTACTAACGACGCTTTAGAAGGTGACATTCCTTACGTGCTACCGCATAACTGTACAATTACGTTCATATGATGCAATATGTCAGATAATGCATAATACACCCACGACGAGATTTCACGGCGTACTGCATTGTCCCGTTAATTGTTCCAAAGATAAATGAATAATGAATCTGAAAATACTCAAATATACATCCAACGGTTCAACTGGCATTAGTAGAATTGATTACCTCTGAGCAATGCCCCCTCCTAATTATTCCAAAGATAACTAAATAACGAATCTGAAAGTACTCAGGCACACATCCAATAGATCAAGTGGCATTATTAGAGTTGATTACCACTGAGCAGTGCCATAGCATGGACAGTGCTTTGCAAGTACAAGATTAGAGGTGAGAAAATTCAAGATAATGATAACCTTGATGAGAAAGGTTTAAATGTACAGATCATGAGCGTTGACTCCCTGTATAGCAAATCATGTTCGTTCGTAAATTTCCTAACTGAATTCCGTTCGCTCTTACCAGTAAACAATGAAGATTGACGGAAAGAGAATTCATAACCACTATTTCGTCTTTCTCAGCACCAACCAAAACCGCGTTTCCTTCGACGGCTAATTTGTCACATTGTTCCCACGGCAATTCTCCTGAGGACCGCCCACCCTCTGCGCTGAAAACAGAAATTGTACAACTCTGGAGGGAATAAATATTTACCTTTCAGCCCATTTCCTCAACTCTCGATTGACAATGGTTTCAGTGTTCTTTGGCTGAAGTCCGAGGGAGTTTCCGCATAAGTACACCGCATCATCTTCAGGGCACACGAGGCTCAAATCCACTGAAAGAGTTGTATTGATAAATTTATCATATGTCCCTTGATTTCATCTCTGAGTAGTTAACTTCGTCACACTCTTTCCTTTTACATGAAAAATTACTTCCACTTCTCGTCTTTTAGATACAGTTCAATAAAGTTTTTAGGTAAGTTACAAACGGGAAGAATACAGTCTTGTACTCTGAAGACGGACCGAGTTCGGTCCGAAACACCAGATGTCCCTAATTAAAGAACGTTTTACGCGTTGTCTTCCCGCTTGTGAGTTACCTGAATATTATATCTCCTCTGATATTAAGAAATCATATACGTTTTTCAATTCAGTAAAGCTATCCAAATTAGCGCTACGAATATATCAAAACCACACAAAATTAAAACTACATGAATAGACCCTTTGGGTGGCCAGATCAGGCAAAGATTGCACGTAGAGTTGCGATCAAAATGTTTTGGAAACATTGTTTCAGATATATCTGCCATGAAGTCATAAATCGCTTTGTCAGCGAAATGAGAAGTTTTGGTGCAGCAGATTAGAGTAGCCGTTTTGGTGCAGAGCGCTGGTTGTTGTCAGCGATTGACCGGGCGGTGGCCAAGTTGAATATGCATGACTGGACAGTGGTCAGCAGTATCAACTACGTGATTTTACCCAAAACGTTATATATCAGTTGATGTAAAACGCGATGCCGTTGTCAATCTATGAATATCGGTGATTTTTTATTTTGTTACTCCATCATGGTAACTGCGCGAGGTCATTTACTACGGAGTCAGAGTATATGTAATTGTAGGTGATCATCAATTACTTGATTCAATCCTTCACGTTATAGCGCACTCCGAAGCTCCATTTGAGCAGAACATGAAACCATCGTTAATTAGTAAGTTTCATGAGTGCTGAACCCTTCAGGTCATGGAGACAGACGCGTCAGACACATCTCCAACATTAATGATCCTGTGCAAACATTTGAGTTTCTGCAAGAGATGGCCCGAATCTGGAGCAAGTTCTTTCATTAAGTAGCCATTTGCCCAAGGTTAATCTTGGCCGTTCCCGGGCTGTCTGCCGGCCGGTTGGAAAGTAATAACTGTTTCACCTTCATTTTTTAGGTATTCGAAAGATGTATCCAAGGCGTCGCAGCCGTGACTTTTCTGTCTGTAGGAGCAGTGGCTTAACATCATGGCGCTCTCTCTGAAATACTTTAACTTTGGACCATATTGAGATGCGTGAGAACAGCGATTGGTCTCAGAAAACCAATTGAATCTGGTTGTTCCCGGGATCGAACTTTTCAGTTATGGCCAACGACTCATTACTGTAAGTGGGCACTGGGTTGAAGATCGACTGGAACGCTTAAAGCTTAGTCTACAGACATCGAAAACATCTAGTTT
Source organism: Soboliphyme baturini (assembly GCA_900618415.1). Taxonomy (NCBI): domain Eukaryota; kingdom Metazoa; phylum Nematoda; class Enoplea; order Dioctophymatida; family Soboliphymatidae; genus Soboliphyme; species Soboliphyme baturini. Next base: position 5,783 of record UZAM01013143.1, on the reverse strand, counting down.
AGTTCGCGCTAGTTGATGCAGAACGTCACTGGCCATTCTAGTTCGATGGTCGATCTCTTCCTTCCACTATGCCTGACTATATTATCCACGTACAACACGAACTGGAGATGGGACAGAACGCAACCTTGGCGGAGACCAGTGTCAGCAATGAAAGGCCCTGACGTAGCGCCATTTAGATATAAAGAATGGATTGCTCCTAGCAAATGACCATTGATCACATGTTTTTAGGCATGCCAACTGTTTATTGCACGGAATCCGGTCATAGACCTTCCCCGTGTCAACGGAATATATGTAAACCGCGTGAGCGAACTTCCGCAATTTCTGAACAGTCTAGAGTAAGAAAAAAATCTGGTGCGAGATATTTTGGTATGACATGAAGCCACACTGCGTTTCTTGGATTTTAGTGCCAGCTATTCGCATCACCTCCATGTTAACACCAATTCAAAGACTTTTCTCGGCAAGTTCAATAAGGTGATGCCGCGATAACTGGAGTACTTCCTCTGGTCTCCATTCTTGAACAGGAGTACTATCACCCCAGTTCTCCGGTCCACTAGTGCCTAACTCATCAGTTTTGAAGCTTGGCAGACACTTGTTAACTGCATCACACCTTATTCTTCTAAACTTATAAGCATTTCATAACAAATTTCATCGATTTTAACCGCCTTGCTATTTTTGAAGGTGTTTTCAGTTTTCACTTCATCATATACCGAAAGATTAACATTCGCTCTCTGATTCTATTTAGGCGAGTCTGCCTAGACCTATTTATGGCTGAGAAGTTTCTCAGTGCCTCTCTGGTGTGCTCTTCTCTTCGATAGGATGGCATTCAGGTTTGTCCTTCAGGACCCTAAGACTGCCCTTCTTTCCACCTCGGAGACGGCGGATGGTTTGTCCGTCTGAAATCGTCGGATGAAGATGCCAGCTTTGAAACTGATGAAAGTTTTATATTGTGCTAACGGAGAGCTTCCGAGCGATGAGGAATTAAATCAAGCAATTAACACAGATGACCACCTGTAATTATATAAACTCCGACTCCTGATCAAATGACTGCGTGCTGACTTAGCGACCACGCGCCGTCACATCGATGGAATCCTTAAATAAAACGAAAATCATCTACAGTCTCAATTTGGCAAGGCCGTTGTACTTCAGTTGCAAGGTCTACCCACTGGCCTATAACACGATGTGCTGAATCACGCAATTGATGCAGCTGACCATTGGCCAGTTATACAGATTCAATGTGGCGGCCTCAGTACCTAGCGCTGACATTAACCATCTGTCCGCGCCCAATCCGCTGGTCCACAACGTCATAGACCGAGTCTTCAGTGCTCTTGCAGGCCAACCGTTTCATGAATCGTGGCAGGCCATGATTTGATATTTTTCACTGCACCTGCCCAATATTCATAACAGGAGCTTTAGCGAGACATCTGGTTCATCGCACATTACCAGTTGTGCTTACGAAATTTAGACCATTCCATCGACACCTCATTTGTAAAACTATGCTAAGGAACGCCGCCTACCGTACCAGTTCAAAATTTGAGAAGAGTTTAAAAGTGTTCGCTCTCCAATAATTTCAGTCATTCTCTTCACTGCGTAAAGCAAATGATTTCGACGTCAGCTGTCCTGAGGGTAGCTTCGATGGAGAACCAGCTACTAAACCAGCATGGCTCGATTAGTCTCTGGTTTTTGCACTCAAATCTGACAAATGATTTGTACGTCAACCGTCTAGGAATATCTAGAAATGATTTCGTTTCCTGGTTCTGCCAATACATAGTTCACCATCTTTTAGGCACCACCTCATATGCTCCGTCCGCATGACTCTGAACGGTCTCACGAAAATATCGTTGAGCGTCATGCGATCGTGGTACGGCAGACTTCTTTCAGATTTCATCTCAAATTATTAGTTTCAAGAGTTCATTCAAGTTCTTTTCGCATTGACACCTTTCGTCCTTCAGCTGGCCTCTTGTAACTTAGACTCCTTCTCCTTGGTTCATTACTCATAGTCTTTGTTCTGCGGCTAATGGTACACCGTGTTTTTCCTATATAATATTTATTGCAGTTATGTGGTAATTTGTGTACTCAGGCTAGACAGTTGTCATTCTCAAAATTATTTAATAACTCATAAAGTTTAATGGCGTTTATTGAAGCTTTCTCCTATGTCTTATTCGAATTTACAGTGCGCAGCGTACCGTCCCTTTGCTTCTAGTAGCCTAACGACACGTTTAAGCAGGCTACGGCTCTATGATATCACTGTAACAGCAGTGCTTGAGGCGCAACGGTCTATCATTATGTTGAGTCGAACAAACAAATATTCGAATACAAACAAATTTACATTGGGCTGAACGAATACTTACCAAAAAATAATTCCCATTATGATGGGCTTGCTAGAAAACTTCTAGTTTTCAATGACGCCAATTTTCAATACCATACAGCGGTGGCATATTTAAACGGTTTCCTAAGCTACTTGAAGCTAGAAAACGGTACGCTAAGCCGTGTAAACTCGGAGAAGTGACAGGAGAATGTCACCATTGACGGCGGTATTGAAAACTAGCAGTATGCTAGCAAACTCATTTCAATATTTCTGCATTTTTTGGTGGATATGAAGAATTACAAACTGAGTCTCGATGAACCACCATTGTCGAGTCATTCGTCCGAAAACCCGTAGGGATGATCTTGCCAGATTTTGTCAGAGGAAAATAAGGATTGCTTCAAGAGCATCAAGCTGCGTTGATGATGCATTCATGACGAGAACAAGTCAGATAACGGTTGACCGGATTATTAGGACATCAGGGAAAGGTAGACTGACCACTTTCTACTTTAATGGTTAACTCGATTTTAATGGAACAGGTTTAATACTTTAATATTCAGGACCAATGGAACAGATGGAAATCGTATCTTCAACGTATCTTTTGAAAACCCTTGGAAGCAGTTCGTGTCGTGGGCCACATTTTAAAATGTTCTATGAAAAATTCGGCAGAGACAATGAAAGGTGGGTGGCCCAAGGATATAATTTTCGTTTATTTGAAGAACAAATTCGAGAGGGAAATATTTAATACAGTGTTTAAGTTAATTTTCTTTTAGAAAAAACTTACCAATTATTTTAACAATGACGCCAAACAGAAATATTGGTGAGCAAGCTTGAACATCGCAACTGCTCATAATGCTATAAAACAATCTAACCGACAGTTTGCGTTCTGACTACAGTTTTCTGTAAACCACAGAAAAATTTTCTGAAATTAGGCCCCCATTGAGAACAGGCTGAATCGTTGGTACTGACCAATCATTCGAATTACCATATGTTTGAGTTATGTGCAAATAAACCGTGTTTCTTACTGTTTGCTGCATGATCACTAAAACACAAACGAAATCTTCAATCTTCTGAAGCATCGAAAAATCGAGACTTTTGTTCGTGCTTGCCAGCATACCGAGAAACAGCAACAACATGGTTTTATTGCACTGGCCGCACGGCCACAAACGAACGACATATGGCGCTTATGTAATATAAATTTTGTGCCGTTTTCTCACATCTATTAACATGCAGTACCAAATTTTTATCGTCAGGTGTAACACCGTTACTGTGAATGGCCGAACTGAACGCAATGGCGGTCGAAATACTTCAGAGCAGTGGATAATGAAACTATCTCAAAAATCAAAATTGCTTTGTAGCAAAAACTTTAAAATTAATCTTTAAACATGACACCAGAAAAGGGTTCAGCGAGTAATGAAACAATGGAATCGTATCGATTCAATAAAATTTATTCGCTCAGCCTCACCTTTTGGCATGCACCGCATTTTCGGGTAAAAAAACTTGGACCGGAAGGATTTTAAGGGGTCACTGTCGTCCATGAGTCCTGCGAACTCGTCGCTGTCCACGGCCACGTTCCATGATTTTGCGAAGCTCAACAAATCTTCAAACGGACTTGAACTCATGCTATACAAAGAGTCTGATTTGCGGTCACATAGAAGGCCTGTGGCGCTGGTACTTTGGGTAGCCGGCTGGAACTAGTTTATTTTCATCATGTCGACGAGCAGAACGCAACCGCGAATATAACGATCAGGCGACAACGGCGCACCTACTCTTAAATGAGGGCAGGTCAGATAAACATTTTCGTTCTAAGGGCGGAATTAGATCAAAATGAGTGGCGTTTGCTTATACCGCCAACTTGAACTATTTCTGACCCT
>UZAM01013060.1:1514-11883 GCA_900618415.1 Soboliphyme baturini | reverse complement strand
GGGGGGGGTCATACCAGAATGAGCTATTTGCATGGTGGCGCTATCTGATATAAGAGATTCTAGGTCGCATTCGCCTGATCAACCTGTAGCTGATTAACCAGTATGATAACTAGCACAGGGTGAAGCTCTGTAAGTGCCCGGTGCAGAGCGGCATGAAACCTACTCAACAGTCCATGATAAAGTACGTTAAGGGTCGAGTCTTGTCGGATCGCTGAGATTAGCGACCCATATAAAACAAAGATGGCTTTGACTGATGCACTGACCATTGACCAGGTTGAACTCCCTCTCGAGAACCACTTGAAGTTGGTGAAATGTAGAACATAAGCCCTTTATAATTCGACGAATAATAAGCAGGGATAAAAGGGTGGAATTTTGAATGCAAATATGCTCACATGTCGCTTACTCAATGATAATTGTATGTCGTTACTAGATCTTCAGGGTCAAATCCTCTACGTTCACAGCCTTTTGACATAATGTAAGTCGTCTGATCGACGCTCATATGTCCTCCTGTACCACATTTAAAACTCATGTGCTGCTGTGAAGGATTTATGCTCAGCCAAGTTATGTGACCTGTTTAAATTTGCGACTTGCAAACTAAGGGCTCAAGCTGCGGAAGAACTACATGACAAATTTGATTGATATGTCCAAACATTATTGTCATAAATTATGTATTTCAATTTCAATGATTATTGCTAGAGTTCAGCTCTGATACCCCATACTTTACGCGAAAATATTTTAGACAAGGCGTGACGATAAGAATCCCAGCTGAGTTCGAAAACCGCTGAGGGTTTCGGGAAGCCATGTGATCGCAACGGAGGTCGTCAAGTCACGTTAAAACGTCATCGGAAGTCGCCGTATATACTCAGCATACAGGAGGTGACAATCGGACGTCCCCATTCAAGACCTCACGTGTACAAGCGATGCCAGACGGTTAGCAACAGCCGACCGACAGATCTAGTTAAATCGCTGAATAATGATCGGACAGAAAGCGATTAATTCGACCACCACCGGCTTTGCTTTGTAAACAGGGACCGCGAATATGAAAAATCCAATCAGCCGATTGTCCGTCGCCAGCTCCGGCGCCGGTGGCCGCGTCGACAGACGATCCTTGCATGAGCTGCGGACTAGGAGAGCGACTTTTTCCGCCATGGACATAACGCACAAACTGGTGACCGCCAAGTCCGGATGGCGAAAGGTAGGTTTGGCGTCGTTTGGCGTCTGTGACGGCGATGCTCATCGACCAACGTGCATCGTCGTTTGCCTCTTTTCAGTACTTCTATTTGGCCGTACCTCACGTGAGCCTCATCATCGTGTCCGTTCTGTACATCGTTGCCGGCGCAGCGGTGTTCATGAAGCTCGAGGAACCGCAAGCCAGGCAACTTCAGTCGCAGAAGGTGGCGCAGATCACCGCCGATCGAGCGAGTCTCATGTCCCGTCTTTGGCAGCTGGCCGAGGATCGTCGTCCGATCGACGAAGGTCGCCAAGAGTTCCAGAAGTTCGCGCAAAGCATGTACCTGGTGCACAAGACCAGCAAGTGGCGTATACGAGACCTGGAGATGTATTCCCTGAACGGCGGCTCGTCCGAGTTGGACATGGTCGACGAGTGGAACTTCTCCGCCGCCGTCATCTTCGTTCTCACCACCTTGACTACCATAGGTAAGTTTCAATCGACCGGCCTGCGGCGAGAAACACGACCATTAATGCAACGGTGAACTTTGCTTGGTTTTAATCAGGGAACCATGTTTTACGGTCAACTGTCCTAATCTGGATGGTTCTTCATTTAAGCTTTGTTACCTTTAGAAAGCGATGACAAAAAAAAACAAAAAATTTCATTATTACTTTTTATCATAACTCAAATAGCTGCTTCGAGAAGAGGTTGATGCAGCTCATTTGTTGCCTTAATCGCTTTTAGCCATTGCACTGAGAACTTAGCCTGACTTTTAAGCTTTTCAATCTGGCGTCGGTTTCTGTGACCTTTAGGAAAACGTTATCCCCCAAAACTAGGTTTGCCTGATCCTCTCTTTGATGTGATACATTTCTCGTTGTATTACGTCCGGCGTGTTCCGACAACCATTTGTAAACTTTGAACGCACGCAATTTCATTTGCATTTCCTCAAAAAATTTCTCCATTTTCCTTTCTGGACTCAGTTTCTGTTTGGCGCATCTAGCAATTGGTCGAGAGGTGCAAGCGAATCGCTGATTGCAACAGTAGGTGATACCTGAAAGCCGGAAGGAAGAAGGGCGTGACAATTTGGATCTTCAAGACTTGGGATGGCACCTACCGTACCAACAATCGAGGAATAAGCTTCGTGGAGAAGATCTTCGGGCGAATCATTGTTGGACGATATCTTGGGAATCCATCGATTGTTCGTCGCAAACTAATCAAACAAGCTTCCGAAGTGGCCACTCATGCGTGGACAACATATTTATGCTGAAGCGGGTCATCGAGCATGCATAGACAACTCCCAACAACGCTGTCTACGCAACATCCTCAAAGTGCGATGGTACCACCGGGGCTTTCGACCAACGGCCTGAAAAAACTATCAGATAAACTCAGAGACCGACAGCTGGTTTGGTCTGAAAAAAACTACTGCCCTGAAAGAGAATGGAGGCCATTTCAAAACTGTTCTCGCACGGGAATTGCCAACTGATGGTAGATGCGTGGGAGAAATACAAAACACTGAAGCACATAGCAACTTGCAACGACGAACCTACATCACTTTTGCCCAAGCTGTGAACGTTGGCCAATTCAATCTGACCATTTCCTAAGGTCATGAGTCATAAATCTTTGTTTTCTATGTTGCTCAATGTCTGATTGTCTTTGATGACTATGGCAGAGCAACAACAGAGAGTTATATCGAGAATGAAGGAAACCCAACTACAAACCAGAACCAGCAGACATGATTAAATCTGTCTGCCATTCCGCGTAATTTCAGAGCGGAGCTGCTCATGGCTGAAAGAATTAAAAATTTAAATAAATATTGGCTGACATAATTACGCTGAAAAAAATAATACAGCTGCTGCGACCGCATGGTCAACACTTGAAATGTGCAGTGCATTAGCGCTTCTCAGACTTGCACAATCATGTTATACTGATCGAATCGAAGACGACACACGTCACGCCATGAATGACATGCATTTCCATAAATTTTTAAAGGTAATCTATTCTTCTCTTCTCCTTTCCTTGATCTTCCCTTCCCTTCTTTTTCAGCTGCCGTCATTTCTGACCAGGAGATTAAGCATGTGACGAAACTTCCTCGCCATGCATTTATCACGGATGCCAAATTATCCACAATAAATCAGTCCAGTAATGAAATTCACAAATGGGAATATGAACGGGCGTTTCTGCCGAGCATCTAAATGGATGATCAGCAGAAATAATATGAAGTAGTTCTCGATTGGGTGCTGGTTATGAACCAGATTTTGTAACTCGCTAAGCAGTTCAGTGGTAATCATCTGTTGCTCAACTTTTCGTTCCACCTTTAGCCTCTGTATAAGATATTTGAAAGATGAACCGGAGAGGAAGCCCTGATTATTCAGTTCACTAATATGTATCCACATGAAAATAGATCTGTATCATGTGCCTGCTTGCACAACGTGAAAACGTAAATAAAAGACTAGGATTCTTTGGATTCTAGGAGGAGCTTTCTTTTCATATGCTATGGACAATTTAGCTTAACGACAATCTACTTGGACGGATAATTCTTTAGCACGACAACACCTAGTTCACATCAAGCAGATTTTCAGTGGATTAAGCTCAAAAAAAGTTTGTGCATCGTTTAGAAACAGCATGCTTCAAAGATCGTCGCTAAAGAGTTGTACTGAAATACGGTAATTGGACATTTTGAAAGTGATCATTATTCATTCATTGTGAGAAGCTGATAGCTTCACTGGAGAAGGGAACGAACTTAGAGTTATTGATTTTTTGTGTTGTCAAAAATTCTGTTTAGTTGATACTTGACATACTCTCTGATACGATTACTTTACGGCTGCAATTTGCCTTGACATAAGTGATAGCTGACGCAATCAGCATAAAAAGTAACCTAAATAACACGGTCACTGTTCGAGGACCAGATTTCATGCCGTATTCCCCTGTTCCTAATTGCCTGGGCGAGGCACATACACAAACGATAGCTACATGATATTTCAGAACCAGCAGTGAAAAGGGCATCTCAGATGATTTTGTTCGCTAGACCCAACTCTCGCCCATTAAAAACAAAGTTCTAGGAGCCAGTATTGGTCACGTGCTACCACAAATATCTGGATATGAAAATACGTCCATTAGATGGCGCATAATTTATCCAGGAGCAGATTTCGCGGCGTTAAGATGCACTGTCCCTTTGCTTCTAGTTTCCAAGGGAGCCATTTAGGCAGAGCACGGAGACATGGTATTTGAGAACCTGCAGTTCCTGGTTGCATTATTTTGCCATCGAATTATTTCGTTTTCTAGAGCAGTCTCGTGTACATTAAGGAAGACGTTTCAGGAGTTGATACTAATTGAAAGAACGAGATATGCGACATTAAGCACACAGGGAAATCAGTCAAGTTCCTTTGACGGACAGGTCTGTCCTTATCTTTTATCACTTAAAGATTTGCTGCACTTCCTAAACGTAATCACTCAGTATCAACGCTCAACAGCATTCTTATGATGTTCAAGGAATCGTGGTTCCTCTACCGTGTTTTCGCTACCTGGTGAGGAGAATGCATCTCAGCTGATACTCTTATCATAAGTTTTATGCAAGAGTGAAGGCAGATTTAGAGAAGCAAAAAAGTTTAAAGAACGATCCAATACATCACCGTATTGCTGGCATTTGTAACAAGGCACTTCAGACTTCAGTTATTCCTTCGAAGGACTGTTGATATGACAAGGCTCGATAAGCCTCCGACCACGACATTCTAAATGTCACCATTTGAGAGTCAACTTACTTTTAGGTCAAGAACTCGTCAGCCATTTGTTAAGTCCCTGGGGGGGAGCGGTCAAGTCAAATCCAGTGCGCCTTAGGTAAATTGAGCGCAGGTATTGTCGCATATTACAACCAAATTTGTGAAGCTTTTACCTTCAAGAATTGGGGGCCATTAGGAAAACCTCCTGTAGGTGTTGCTTGCACAAGTGGCAAGAGATCATAGGCTTTGAAAATGAATCAGGGAATGGAACTTAATGCCTCATGTCATCTGGAGCGGTCGAGAAGGTCACAAGGTATGGTTTGACAATCGGTCATTTGACGGACATGCCTACCATTAAAACAAAGCGTCGCAAGCAGCTCAAGGACAGATATAACAACTATTCCTATGCTATTTACAATTGTAAATTTTTTAAAATGCCATATGCCGTATCAGAAGGTTTATCAGTGGAAGCTACTCAGCAATTTGCTATAAGGGGCGTTTCGGTTAAGTTAAGGGTCACATGATCCGAACTGGTAAAGTTCGTTTCGATCGCGCTCTTTCTGTCTCATTTAGTAAATTTTTGTTTTCTGTTGTTCCTAACATTCTGGAGGAAAGCAAGATCCCTTATGCTGACTCTTGAGCCATAAATGGTTCATGTTGCCACCATAATGGTGCAGTTGAACTGTTTGTCCTCTGCTGCATGTAAACCCAACCATGAATTCGGCACTGCTTTGATTACGTCATGAAATGGCATTCGAATCGAAATCGTTCGGTCGTTTAACTCCTCTGCAGCCTGAACATGAATTCAAACTTCAGCAACAGGGGTCGCAGATGTTGGAAGAGATATCCACCATCACCTCACTTCTGTACCAGTGAAAAAGGAGGTATGATTGCAGCAACTGGAACTCGTCATTCTGCAGTCGTCGTCATCTAAGGCCAAGCTGGGGTTCTGCAAATGAAGATGTTGAACCAGGCATAGACAATTCCAAGCTTCTGGCCTGCAGTTTTCCTTGGACAGCCGCTTGCCGCTCATCTCACAGACTCGTTTTCCATTTTCCGTTTTTACAAAACATTGCACCATTGATTTGGCTTAAAATGCCTCCAAGGCTATCTTATTTTATTTACGCAATTTAAACACAAACAGCACTCATGTGCTATTCCATCTGATAGATTACGCGCCTCCCCCAACGCAATGAAAGGCTCCATGTTTCGACGAAATTAGCAGTAATGTTTTTCCTTATGTTTTATCTATGGATTGCACTAAGAGTTTAAATAAACCTTAGATGCTCATGAGCACTTCCCGTCCATCGATGTACCATGAAGCAAATCAGCATTTCCCGTCGGTGTGACTGGATGAAAGAAGTTACCATAGAACAATGGTAAGATTTTTGAGAAACGATCTGAAATGTTCCTCAAGACAAAGAGGCCATTACGGCTTATTGTGATACAGACTAAATTTAATTTAAGCTAATCGCAATTCGATGGTACAGGGTAGCTTTAATTGGTCTATAAAATCAATAAAACAGTGTTCATAACCGCCGTATAAAATTTAAATTGAAAGCATGGCCTTGAGAAGAAGATCGAATCATTGATAAAGTCCTGATCAAACAGTAGCATCCTGTTTCAGCCGATTTCGGAAAGATGGCAAAGAAAAGAGAATTTTGAGGATCGTTTAGGTCGCTGTTTAAACCCGTTGCTTTCTTATGCCTGTTAAACGCTAAAAATTATCGTGGCAAGCAAAACACGAGTTCTGACGAGCAGCAGAGCATTCTTTCCATGTCGACCAGCTTAGATGTGGAATTAGAAGGAGAAGCAGGAGAAGAAAATGGAATAGAAGAAGTACTCATTGGCTTGGCCAATTTCAAACACTATCAACGTCAATCCCTTCATTTCATAATTTTTCAGTTATGCCTTATTTGAGCTTTCCAATGCTTGCCATGTGCACCTCACGCCAACATGGCTTGAACAGCATGTTTGGTTGCTTATTTTAAAACGGTTGCGCATATGAGTGATTTTGTTACTGACAGCGAATGAGAAGGAGTGTGTATAACACTGGCCAGACGAAGATTAGACGATGGTGGAGATAAACGAGAAGTGAATAGATTTCATTTAACTTATGTTATCGAAATATATAGTCACTGAACCCTTATCACACGTGACGTGATATCAAGATGTTGCATAGACCTACAAGTTATCTGTCCATCTTCCATCTATCAGCATATCTGTATTTGTTACGATCTACACTTGCACACCGCACTGATGTATTTTCTCCATCATAAACGTTTGGTGCTGTTCTTTCGCTAGTCATGTGTTCGCTTCGAATCCTTGGAAGAAGCAACAGCGCTGATTGGCGGTGAGTCTGAATTTCGGTGTGGTTTTCAAGGCATCGCATGGATTAAAACGAGGATCGAGGTCACGTGTGTCCTCAGGGCTTTCATACACGGCATTGACAGAGCCCCAGTGCCTGTTGTCGTTCATCGCGTAACGACCAGAAACACGACAAACACCCCGACGGACGATCTGCTTCAATTAACTGTGAGCGAAATTGAAAAACGGTCGTCGGACAGCGAACTGAAAGCGACAATTCAGCCTTTGGCCAAAAAGCAAATATACAAACTTGTACACTAAGAGTTCCGCCATTTGATCGATTGAACAGAGGCAAATCCGACATGAGTTCGACGGCTGGCTTGAAACAAATATTTGACTGATTCGCCATTCGCTCGACGGTTCACAAGATCCAATCGGTTCGATCCGGTCTGCGGAAAGCCACAAAATATATTGACCCAATATTGAAAATTGATGGCGATGTAGACAATGTCTAAAAACCAATGACATTGTGACAAAGCGAAAAATGTATGACCATGGTCAGTTCATGGCAATTTGTCAACGAAACATTTCTTGCTTCCTGATAACTCGCATGATTTGCTTTCAGCATGGAAGTCTCGAAACTTTTACCTCGTCAAGACTTACGTCGTTGTTCCGAAAGTAATTTTGGCGTTAGCTGCGTCACATGATCCCAAACTTTGAGATAGTTTCTTAATTCGACGCATTTGCTCTTATACTGTATCTGTGCATTTTATGCACGTATTTTATTTCAATTTTAATAACATTTTTTAATGTGTTTTACATAACGTTTGTTGCGAAGCTGTGTCGTATGAGTTGCATACATCTTCATCATCATCGTCACCTTCATCAGCGTGCTTGAGTGGGGTGAGCAGACAACGTACAACTTTAAGTACCCTGACCTTCGCATGATATACCTCGAAATTGTTTTGTACAAAAGAGCTAACTAGTATCTTCGTAACCCAGGAAATAGGGCTCAGAAACCGTAATTTTAATCTACAGCAGATTCACCCATACAAAGATTCAAATACTGGGGAAGAAATGAGTCGTTCGTTGTGCAGCTCGAGAGTAGGCCGTTGGTCGGTAAGCCGTCCATAAAAATTTATATGTACTTTGCCTCTGTCAGGTCAGCGCTGACGTATCGCATGGGGACAGTTGCTCTAATGAATGAGCAAACAGCGAACAGTGGCCCTGGATTCGATAAACAATGAAGACTATATGGCAGGACCACGTATAGGCGCGATTCTATTAATTTCCAGACGCGAGAGATCTCCTTTCATGCAAAAACGAGGAAAATGAGATTGACCCTCTTAGAAAAACTGGTTGAGCATGATTCCGTGACTTCAGGTCATACGCTAATGGTGCTAGAAGGGAAATAAGGTAAAGGCAAATCTGGTTTAGAAGAGGAATTGTATATTCTACGATCCGACACTCGGTGACTTACAAGAAAGGTGTTGAGAAGTTGCGAATGCAACCTACATCATAATTCTGAGGAGTTCTGCCTATGTAAACGGCTTGAGTCGATGGTCTCAGCAAACATGCACACAAATGCGCAAAATGAGAGCCTAGGAATCGAACCTCATGATCTAGTCCTTCGATTATACTTTCTGCTCTCCTCCACAATGTACCACATATAGTTAACCATGCCATGAACATTCAGTGAAAACGATCAATCAAAATGAAAGTTTCGCCGGTTACGGAACGGACAGATGCGGATGGCATATAAGTGCTAAATAACAATTGGCAACGATATCAAATGCATAGACCATTTCATTTTTAAGGATAGGATTCTATTTGCTTTCTTCTCACGCCTGTGTAGCGCATCGACTTTGTAGCTTTTTGTTGAAGGATGACAACCACCCTTTACTCGTGAAGTTCGAGCGATGAGTCCATTTGCGTTCTACTGTCAGAAGTCAGATTCACTTCAGCGCGTACTGAGGTTCATAGCAGCTCAGTACTGATCTTCCAGTCCAATAGTCGAAGGAGTTTAGAGAGTAGAAACGTGTCATTACAGTAAGTTTGCAGTAGTATTAAGTCTTTTAGTTTAAGGTACTTTATAGTTACGCTATGTATTGTCTTTTTCGAAAATACTGATGCGAGTAGATAGCAGGTCATCATGATTTTCTTCGTTTCTGGTTTCTCTTTGTTCCATTTACCAATGTTTCTTCTTTTCTACCTGTACTATTCTAAGTCATTTCCCATCTCATCCTACCCGTTATCATTTCCCTCATTTTTAAGATTCTGGCTAAAAATTGCTGAAGAATTATCAATGATAAGGCAGTAGGCTGCAAGTGCTACTGAGATTATCCTGTTTGCTTCTTTTCCTTATCCTGTTTAACTTATACACTTCCTGATATCGTCTGCTTTCAAGGTCACTGTTATCAGTTCTCGTCGAACACTGATTTAGTGAATTAACATCCCTCTCAAAAGTTAGTCGGCGACCTTCGATCCGCTTCTCATTCTCGTGTCTCCATAGTATTCACTTATGCCTGGAGACGGCCAACTACTGACTTGGCAAGTTGGAAATATTGTCAGGTTTGATCACTAACTTTCTCAGGTGACAGCGAATAAGACAGTGTTAAAGTTTTGCAAATTCTTCAGATACCGTCCGAAATCAGTCTATGCTTCTACCGTTATAGGATACGGCAATGTGGCTCCAATGACCAGGGAAGGACGCGTGTTCTGCATCTTCTACTGCTGCGTTGGCATACCGTTGATGCTGGTGACGATGGCAGATTTGGCGAAGTTCATGTCTTCCGGCCTGCTGTTCGCCTATGTCCGATATCTGAAACTTAAACAAAGGGTCAGACAGGAAATGACCAAGCGTCTGAGGAAGGCGTCTGGCTCTGAGTTGAACGGTTCTCTTAGAAACTTGAACGAAACCGAGGGTTTGTTGTTCACCAATTTCGATCGAGTGTCGTTCGTGCAGCTGCACGCCACCGTCATTCTGTTCATCCTTTGCGGCTACATTTGCTTGGGGGGCGAGGCGTTCCACCGCATCGAGTTGTGGCAGTACGTCGAGTCGTTGTACTTCACTTTTGTCAGCATCCTGACGATTGGCTTCGGTGACATGCTGCCCTGGAACAAGCAGTACCATTGGTTCACCGTGTTCTACGTGTTCCTAGGTGTGATAATAGCCACC
>UZAM01013031.1:1084-11943 GCA_900618415.1 Soboliphyme baturini | reverse complement strand
ATTTCAGCTTGAATAGTCAATGGAGATTATTCAATAGACTTCAGATCATCTTTAGACTTGTAGGATTCTACAACTGTTGGAGTTCATCGGGCGAGGTCCAGTCGGCAATTCCCAAGTATCAGAAAATGAACACTGAGAATGAGAGGTGTATCAGTTGTTGGATTATTAATCAGTTGAAAATAATTCCTACTGGAATTGAGCAGTACGGAATCAGACACGTATTATGCCATAGCCCGTGGTGTGATTAGTGATGGTAAAGAGCGTATAATCTGCTTCGGTAGTTTCATTTAGATCCATGGATGAGTCCGTTTTTGCACTATATAATTGCGGCAGACGAGCCACGGTCGATCAGGTTTATGATCGTCTCTTTTCCAATGCCAGTCTCTAAGCACGGCTATCAATAAGGATTACTCGTATTAAACAATAAGCACAGATTTATAGCTCTGGGTTGGAGGGCGGATTCATATCCTCACTAGGCAGTTGAACCTTTCCGTGTCAGATAGGAAATCACCTAAGGTCCTGTTTGTGCTTTGCATTCAGAGTAAACATGTCCTGTACGATTGCACGCAGCATCATACTTGTCGTCTTGCGCTTCGAAGTGTCAAGCCGTCCAGCTGCGGTCGTCTGTAGGTTCCGTTTTTGCCAACTTTGAAGGCATCGCCCGTACCAGCAAACTCAGCTGATCATCTAGATCAAAGTGATTGTCTTTGGCGCCAGTTCTTCGTGAATGTACACGATACAGACAGCTGTCGATTCCGATGCCAAAATAATGGCCTCCAGCTCCACTGTCTCCTGAACAGAGGCTTTCACCCGACTTCAGGGGAGAACGCATCACTGAAATATAGAGGTAGTCTCCCTAATTTCTCCATTAATCCTAAAACCCGACTGTTTCATGGTAGCTACGATCAGGCTGGCTTAAAGTCACTTTAAAAACGTGCAGGACATTGCAGCTCATTTGGCAACGGCTCCTGGCTGCGCTTCAAGTTGTGTTAAATCGTGCTTTGCTATATTAAAACTTTACCATGTTGTACCCATGTTAATAACGATGTCACCGAAGGTTGCTCTATGCAACTTGTTGGCTGTCGCATTTCTTCAGCCGTGTCAAGAGGAAGTCGCTTTGTTTCGTTTCCTCATATTGGATCGCTCTGTCACAGCACTTTAAACCCATCCACCAAATCTCGAACTCGCTACTGCCGGTACATGCTTTAAGGGATATGAACAAATGCCTAACAGGTATGACGCTTCCTGAAGCATTCAATGTCCCCACCATGCCAATGCCACACCTCCTGTCTGGAAAGACTCTGTGAGATGCTTGTTAGATCGAGTTACTCGTTACAGTTTTGGGTAGAATGATGACTGCAGACACATGCCAGATCGAAAATCGAGTCCGTCACAGTTCCGTTATTCTTCTATGACAGTGAACGTCCCATCCTACTTCTGTTCTTACACTTTGTGAATCTCAGTGAACGAGTTGTCGGCTCATGAGCCCTAGCATAATCGTCCTTTCATCTAACTTTTTTAAAAGTTTCCAACGTGATTTTATTAAATTCTTCTTCCTGCTCTCAAAGCCTGGTTTTGCATGGAGCTGGTCTTCAGCTATGCGTTGAAGACGTTATGGAACAATGACAAATGCCCTCTTACGGTTGCAGTTTCCATTTAGCTTAACTAGTTTCTCTCTTCATCGCGAAATCCATTCTCCTGAATATGAAAGCCATTTGTTCCATTCTGATTTGGTCAGATTTGTTCATTCAGATGTGGTCATTCTTGTTCATTGCATTTCAGTGATAAACTTATCTACCTGAGGTCTTCAAAAGTGACAAAAATTTCGACACTACGTACAAGAGGTAGCAATTGGCTTTCTGAGATGGATGGGTCGGCTCACGAGTTTCAGCATGGTCAAAAGTACAGATATCTGAGAGAGACTTCGAGTGCAGCTGCTGCTTTTCCAGACTGAGAAGTATAGCTGCAACGATTTGGGTACATATTGCGAATGCTTCCAGAAAAAAAGCGGAAAAAGCTATTACTTTACCAACCGGCCGGTGGAAGGGTTAGCGAACGGTCAAAAATGACCTTACGTAAGGACCTAGAGATATTTTGCCCCAGACTCGGGTCATTTTTGGAGAAGATCAAACCGATCCACCGATTTACTAAATTGTCTGACTTTCACGGATTTATTAAACGTGCTAGAACACGCATGTATATTGTATTAGAGACCCGTAGTAACTCTGCTACTACACTCAGTTAATGGAAATATGACTTTATATTTTTATACATTATTTAAAATACTTCGCCTATAGAATCACACCATTACAAAATTTGACACCATTGTTGCTGCAGGCCATTTTAGCGTTGCGGTCAGGTGATGGAAAACGAAAATGTCAAAATTTAATTTTTTAATCGCAAACTCATTGGTACAACTTGTTTAACTGCAGCAACAGAAACGGCGACAAAGTTTATGCAATGTGTCGATTATCCTACTACAGTGATGCCTGAAACGTACCCCCACAGATGACGGTAAATTAGTTCGAAGGCTGTGCTACGTTCAGAAATGCTGAGGTTCAGTAGGGATGGAACTTTCAGCAATAGTCGGTTATTTACCGTCTGGATCGTACGTCGGCGATTCCATCTTCTTGAGTTCACTGAAGGTGATTCGTACAAACTCCTCTCGAATACAGACTGCAGAGTAACCTCCTGGCAGCTGTAATTTGCCAGGAGTCACTTCCATTTTTAATATGCTACCTTCGCCTTAAAACCTGAATGATCACAGCACTATGCCTCATACCAATGCAGGTCGTCTAGTGAGCATCTGAGGTCGTTTCATAAATGAACGATTACCCGATTGAAAGGCAAATGTTTATAAACTGCTTCGAAGATACCTGGTATAGCCGTCCAGGCCGACGTCAAGCACGAAGGTAACTATGCTTGGACCAGAACTCTACATAACGTCGAAAATCACTCTGAGATTGATGTATTACATGAACGCAAATATTTCTCACTTACCTAAACAAATCCAAAAAATATTAAAGAGCGTGTTCTGCGAAAAGAGCCTGATTCAGCGCACATGGAAGACATTGTAAATGTTTCATGCGTGTGCTAAATTTTGTTCGAAAGTAACTAAATTGAACTTTAGACCAGTTTGCTTTGCGCAACAATAAACTGACCTGTTTTTTCTACGGGTTTCTTTCCTGTTATTCTGCAAATAAATATGCCTATCGGATCATAGGTATACGGTTATTAACGGTACGCGTACGTGCTCTTCTCAGATACAGTTTGAATTTGCACACGTAACGGTCCATAGGTATGTTTCGATTTGTACAATTCACGGCAGAGTAGGCAATGCTTTGTTGTACAACAGAGACATTTTGATCATATGTGATAGTGTGTAGACTTTTCCTGTTCTCTAATGTCGGCATCAGCGGGAACAGCAAAGAACGGAGTTCCTGTTATAGTAACACTGAAATTTTGAAGCAGAAGGATTCTTTTCTTCCTACAAAAAAGCAACGGACACATTTGATGTAGAAGTTTTGTTAACTTCATGTCGAATTTTAGAGCAGGAGCAAGATTCCTTTGAAATTTTACGTAGAAAATAACTACGTCTTTTTCGAGACATGAAGCATTCTGATTCAAAACCAATTTCGTGCACCTTTGTCAAATACTGTGCCGTTAAGAGGCAGTCAAATGTTCGCAATAATATATACGTAGACAAGACTGCCTTCATTTTGCCCCACATACTGTTGCCCATCTGTGCTCGTGGTTTCTGCGGGACGCAAAAATTACACAAAGGTAATAAACTATTCTGAAATTGAGGTTTGACATGAACGTAAATGTTTTTTACTCAGTTAAAACAAGTTTAAAAATTACCAATTGCGCATCATTCGAAACGAATCTTATTCAACGCACATGGAAGGCAGTGTAAAAGTATCTCGCTCGTGCTGAAATTTGCTAATTAACTAAGTTGACCGCTAGGACTTTTTTGTGGTACGTACAAATAAACTAATCAATGTTTTGCTACGGTCGTTTTTTATGCTATACCTGCAAGTAATATCTTACGCATTGTAGTAATACGGTAATGTACGCAACGTGCACATGCCTATTGTTGATTCAGTTCGAATTTGCGTTGACGATGTTCCATGCGTATGTTTCGATTTGTGCAGTACACTGCAGAGTTGAGATTGCTTTTCTGCACAGCAAAAATGTTACAATTATACATGATTCTGCATAGTTGAGTTCCGTTCTCTAAGCATCTCTGCAAACAGAAAACACATCACACGGAGGTCCTGCTGTATTAACACCGAAATTTAAAAATTGAAGGGTTTTGTTCTTTTTAAAGCGATATCCATGCGTTCCAGTGGAGTTTTGTTAATCTCACGCCGAATGAAAGAACAGGAGCAAGAAGTTTGAGATGGTACGTAGAAAATAAGAACAGCTTCTCTTAGACAAATGTGGCATTCTCGTATAAAACCAATTTCCTGTGTCTTTGATAAATACTCTATGCTTATATTTTACCCGACATAATGTTTCCTGTATGGGCTCATGGTTTCTGATGGACTCGAAGTCTGCGAAAGATCAAAGATCATTCTTAAAGTGATGTATGACATGAGCTCAAAAATTTTTACTCAACTGAAACAGATCCAAATAATGTCAATCGCATTCTGCGAAAAGTGTCTGATGCAGCGAACATTGAGGACAGTGCTTCTCCTGTTTTCTGAGATTGTTTCGAAACTAACTAAGTTTACGTTGAGACCGGTCTATGGAACGTAAAAATATACTACCCTGTATTTTTTACGGTTATTTTTTTGTTATACTTGCAAATAATTATATCGTATTGTAGTGTGATGGTAATGTACCCGACGTGATCTCCGATACAGTGCAAATTTGCATAGATAACGTTCCTTTGGTGCGTTTCGGTTGAAGCAATTCACGGCAGTTGAGAATGCTTTTTGTATGACGAAAATCCTTCAATCATATATGATTCTGTTTAAATATTTCCGATTCTCTAAGTATCAGTATCCTTAGGAACAAAATGCAGCACATACCGTCGTCATGCTCTAGCAATACGGAAGTTTAAAAACGGCTAGGTTTCGTTCTATCTGAAGTAACAGCCATTTGTTCTCGAGAAATTTTGTGAACCCCACGCTAAACTCTAGAGCTGGAGCAAGATTTGTTTGCAGTGGTACCTTGAAAATGACTATAGTTCTTTGCAGACAGCATGTGAAAAATTGTGGTTTAAAAGCAATTTCCTGTACCTTTGTTAATACTCTGTTGCTTAGAGGCAATAAAATATTCACAATAAGATATTCGTAAAGAAAGTTAGCTTCATTTTGCCCGACATGCTATTACCTATCTGTGCTCATGATTTCTGAGGCACCAGAATTCTACACAAGATGAAAAGTCATTCTGAAATTGATGCATGGCATGCACGCAAATATTTCTCACTCAGTTGAAACAAATGTAAAGATAACCATGTATTCTACGAAAAGAGCGTGATACAGCGCACGAGGAAGACAACGTAATATCGCTGTACTGAATTTTGTTGGAAATTAGAAAAGTTGTCCGTAGGACGAGTATATGGCATGTAACAATAAACTGACCTGTTTTTAATACTACATTTTTTCCTTTTATACCTGCAAATGATAAAATCAATCGGATGTTAGTGATACGGTAATGCTGGTGACGCGCACGTGCTTATCGACAATACAGTTCGAATTTTCATAGATAACGGTCCATAGGTATATTTTGATTTGTGCAATTCACGTCAGGGTTGAGAACGCTGTTTTGTACAACAGAACTGCTTTAATCATATATGATTCTGTGTAAATCTTCTCGGTTCTCTAGGTGTCAGCATTTGTTAATAAATGTCCTGCGTTACGTGTGCTTGTTTCGCTTTGGCCTCTTCAACTACCGAAGCGGTCTTCAGGAAACATAATCACGAATACTATCTCCGCCTTAAAACCTGAATGCTCACAGCCCTCTGCCTCATTCCAGTGCATATCGTACAGCGAGCATTTTAGATCGTTTCAGAAGTGAACGATTACCAGATCGAAAGGCAAATATTTATAGACTGCTTCCAAGATACCTGGATTGGCCATCCGGACCGACGTCAGGCACGCAGACAGCTGTGAATGGTTCTAATACTTTGGAATTGCCTTGACACTATCCACGAGGTGCTACCGTAAACTAGCATTATCGAGAGTTTTCGCAAGTTATTGACTCCCGCTGTCCGTCAATGTAGAAGTTCATTGATGATCTGCAGAAGGAACAAACCGTGAACTAAGCTAAGATCAAGCAATTCATTTTAGGTCAGCCGCAACCGCCACAGGAGAAGAAATACGCTTATACAACTTGTTGTATTATCAGGATAGGGAGTTTCTATGCTGATAAATACTTCAAAGAACCTCAGAACGCCAACTTCAATATGCAGCTTCTCGATTATTTAAGACACTGCACACAATTTTAATTATTAATTACGGATATCCCACTGTGTTGAGCAATACAGAATTTTTGCAGTGCATATTGAATGTACTCGCGTACGCTACAAATTGCAAAATAAATAGTTCATAAAACTATCAGTGGATATATCCTTCTCTCTTATGACTGTAGAAACAAAGGTAGACCAACGGCACATTTTTCGAACTTAGAGCCACGATTCACCAAAGGGCTGTGCCGACGGTCGGCTCTGTGGCGACCTAATTAGCGCGTAGCGGGAGCAGCGCAGAAGTTCATCAATACGTGATTCTCCAGTCACTGTCAGTCAAATAAAAACCTACCCTTGATTTATCGAAAAGTAAATTAGAAAAACGTCTTACAGCCTCTTACAAGTTTGACAGGAAGCAGGTGCTTCGTCGTGCTAAAATTCTGCTGACTAATGTTTGGATGTCTGTGTAACTTTCTCTTATTGTAGGATTCTAGTCCAAATTCTAGATTCAGGTTTATGCTCTGGATTAACTTTAGACATAAGATTTGCATTAATGTTTGAGCTAGACTGAGGCTTTGGCTTAGACTTAGCTGTCAGATTGGTCTTAGAGTTAATCTGAGATTTAGCTTTAAACCTAGGCTTAGGTTTAGGATTGACTTCTAACTTAAACCTATTCATAGGCTAGGGCTTAAGCCAGAATTACGGTAAGATTCACGCTTTTGTTAATGTCTAGTCATAACTTAGGCGATTACGGTTTGCTTATGTTGCTACTATGGCGGCTTGCTTAAGGCTTTTTTTATCTTAAGCATAAGATTGTAACCTCAGACATAAGATAAAATTAAGGGTTGGTTTAGGGCTACTGATTACCATGCGTGTAATCTTGGCCTTAGACTGAATATTAATTTAAGCTTAAGTGTGACATTCGACAAAGAGTTAGAATGAACCTTAAGCCTAGGCTCAAAATTATTCTTAGTCTCAGGCCTTAGATTAGGCTTAGAGCTTGACATAGGCTAAAGTGCAATCATAAATATGGCTTAAAATTATGCTTTAGACGGTCTAAATTACACATATGACAAAGTATAGCCTTGATGTTCATGGGGTCCTTTCGATACCGTCGCTGACGATATTGCATTAAAAATAGTGATACTGTATTGAAGCGGCGAAAATGCAAGTGTGAAGAAAAGAAATAAGGAGAGAAACAAATTTTGCTTTCTTTACACTATGCATTTTCGCCGTTTCAATCCGGTATCATTTTTTGTGGTAAATTGCATATATATGGTGAATTTCAGACCTAGATTTTTTCTTAGGTTTAGTGTTAGGTCGGGACTACACATTAAATCTAGGCGAAAGCTGATTTGTTATTTTAAACTTTGACTTTGGCTAACTCTTTTGTATACGTTTGGGGATTATATTTAATATTTGAATTATTCATAGCCTTATGTTACGGATTAGTCCTCGGTTTAGGATTAGGCATATGCTTCAGTTTAAACTAACGCCATAGAGATAATTCACGTTTAACCTTAGGTTTAGCCGGAGTCTTAAGATTATCCTTAAGCTTGGGTATAGGCCTAGCGCTAGGTTTTTGCTTGTGTTTAAACTCTACTTCCGATTTGGGATTAGGCTAAAGCTTAGAGTCAGCGTCAAGGTGTAAACGTAGTGTCAGGATTAAGCCTAGGCTTAGTCTTAGGCCGATCATTAGATGTAGTCTTTCAGACAGTTGTTTAAATTAAAAATTTTCTAAGGTTCAATCTTAGCTTTACGTTTAATCTCTCATATTGCCTTGACCTTCGAGATAAACTTAGACCTATAATTAGCATTAGGCCCTACCTCAGTCTGAGGCTTCAAATTAACCATAAAATTAAGTTTAGATTTCGGTTTAAACTTGTTCGTATGCTTCTTGGGAATTCTACACTTAGTCGTTTTCCTATTTTTAGATTTAAGGTTCAAGTTAGACTTACGTTTGGTGTACGTAAGTTTAGTCTCAGTCAGGCAGATACTGAATCTCAATATAATAGTACGCTGAAACCTAACGTTAGGCTATGCATTACATTTAGGCTTGATCATTAGCTTACCATTAAGCTTGAACTTTGGTGTGTCTTAGGTTACACGTAAATCAGAATTTTTTCTCTCCGCTTCGTCGTATCTTAGTGGTTAGCTTAGATTCATTCGTGGTCTCCAATTAAGCTTAGTCTGACGTAAGGATCAGAATTAAATGGGCTTAAGCACAATCAGTTTCAATGTGCTGAAGCAGGCTTCGGAATAAACTAAAATTTATGGTGAGCTTTAGGCTTAAGCTAAGCCTTGGAATTCTTGTTCGGGTTAAAATTGTTCTGGAAACTAAATGTAGACCGACGTTTAAGATTATATACCGGTTTAAGATTAAGCTTAGGATTCAGATTCACATATTAAGAGAATCAGGTTTCGGCTGTCTTACGCCAATGCTTGGCCTTTTTCCTAGGGTTACTAGGAAAACCTAGGGTAGACTAATTTTTAATCCCAATCTTTTCTTTACGCACAAGTTCATAGTCAGAATAATCTTAACCTAAGATTTAATTTCAAACCTACGATTAAGCTTCGGCTTAATTAATAAATAGTTCATGGTTAATTTCTAGCTTAACCTTGGTCTGAGGTCTTTGCGTCGTTTTATATTCAATTTTAGACTTAGTGGATTTGCCTATACTTTATCATAGTCTTAGGATGAGATCAAAGTTTCAATCAGGGTTGTGCTTAAGTTCAGCATCAGGCCCAAACTTAGGTGTGCCTCTAGAAGTACGATTAGAATTAAATTCAATCGTATTCTTAGACGTATTCTTAACCGAACAGCTACGTCTTTGATTAGACTATCTTACACCTGGCTCTAACCGTTGCCTACCTTTAGATTTATTCTTCTGCTTAGTCTTCGGTTCATCTTTAGCCCTTACCGTAGGCACAACTTTGGTTTAATCTTGACATTCATACTCTCAGGATTAAGATTAGAATTAGGCTTAAATTTTTAACCTTTATAATTCTATTAAACTTGCACAAATAGTTCCAGCAAAAAGAAACTGTGAGATCTAAACTAAAATTGGAATCTTAAACACCTTTGCACTTTACGCATTTTGTTACTTTTAGGCTTGTTCTATTTTGAATCTTACACCAACAAATAGAGCGACATCGAGAATGTAGTGGTCAGCTAGAAACTCTATGCTACGGACAGATAATGGACTTCATCGCCTAGTCACAGTACATAACTGTACATAGTACGCTAGTAGATTTGATTGAATGAACGAGCGGGTTATAAAAATCGAAATAAACTGTACCGCGCGGTAGTGCTGAAATTTTAAGTGAAGAAAAAACCTGAAAAACAGTATACTGTCAAGAAATTAAAACCATTGTATCACATCAATCACTATATTTCAAAATAGTAGTACCAAAAACAGTGCTGATCAAAAAATCTAAATGTACGCAGCCTGTTTCTGTAGTGAAAACTGAGACGTCAGCAAAAGTAAAACATCAATAAAATATACAAACAGTCAACAAAAGCGTGCACTGCACGTTCTAAAAATCATTCGTATAACGTTCGAAATAAAAGACGCAAAATATAAACAGTTTAAATGCACAGCATCACATTCATTCTTAACAAAGAAGCTGTTGCTGGCGTGCGTCGCAGAACGGGGCAGTCATAAAGAATGATCAGAATCAGAATCTAAATGCAATAAGTTCATGCAACAGAGACGAGTTACCAAGCGTCAAGAGCAAAAACACTGAGTCAAAGCTTCATCAACGGGTGAGAGGATTTAGCATGATGGTCTATTACTGGTATAGTAGGAATTGTTTGAGCGCTGGTGGCAAGCTCAAGTCTTGGATTTTATGCAATTTCTCGCGCTGGAAATGCTGTCGAATTACTTTTCTGCACAAATCAGCCAGCGGTAGTGGTTCAGCTTAAAAATGAGAAAAACATAAGGCAAAAACACAAAAACAATAACTGAAATAAGCAACACGCATGTGCAAATATGCTATTAGAACTGCTGAACAAGTTTAATGTATATGCATAAATATATTTTAAGATAAATCTGCCAAGATGAAAATTATTTCTACTAACAAAGTAATTGCTCCCCTCACAAATCGACGGAATATAACGGTACGTCACGGCTTACGTTAGAAATGCAGAGAAAAACTATCGCTTTTGAATGGAGGATAAAAGTTGTCACTTTGTTATGAGGGCTGTCACAGACTTATGTAGCAGAGACTAATCGTCATTTTGCTTCTTCTTCCCACATTTCTTTGGTTGTAATCACTTAGAGAGCAATGCCAATAATCTTCAACTGAGGTGGAAGCATACTGATACAATTTTCTGAATCACATGGCATTGTACTAGAGGTAAAAATCTATCAGAGTTATTAAAGTTCTGATGTTCTATTTTTTGATATCGATTCGACAGTGTCGCAATAAGACACCTGACAGA
>UZAM01013012.1:810-11974 GCA_900618415.1 Soboliphyme baturini | reverse complement strand
CAGCTAGTACTACATATCCTCGAAGAACATTTTCATCATTTGGACAAGCTACTCTGCTGACCCGAATATAATGTCTATAAAATTATATGAATAGAGAATGTATGCCGGTCGCTTCTCCAGACTTAACTGATCTCATCGCCATTTATAAAGTGCAATCTCCATGATACTGTACCATGTGTGCAACAGTGCAAAACAGTAATGTTTAGAATTTAGTTTTTTCTTGACAGTACCGTAGCAACTGTTTGATAAGTTTTAGCTTCCTATTCTAACTTCGCTTATGTTTATGGCACATTTACTTTGTAAGAGAGATAAGGAGATGTGTGATGCTATTGTTGCTATTATTTTTTGTCTACTGACCGACACCTTGCTGTTGGGGCTAGAGGTAATACGATACCAAGCGCCGACCTAAAATGCTATGCCATTCTTTGATTGCTGCCCGTTTTTTACGACTTTGTTTAGACAGCAAAGTAGATTTTCACGAGCCTATTTGTTACTGCTGATTATTACAATATTTCTGGTCAAATTGTTTCGTGTACTCAAGAATGTAGGAAACGAGAGTTTATGACCTTTCTCGTTCTCCGTTACACCTCCTGTATGAGTGCCATCTGCGAACTTTTTCTTTCAGCGAGTTATTGCGCAACCTTGCTGATTTTCATTCATTTCGATGCATCACTAATGAGTATTTTGTTTCTCAAAGGCGGTGGTATTTGTATGTTGCCTGTACTATGCTGCTTCTTTCGAAAAGTATTCCTGTTGCTTTTTCTATCATTGAGAGTTCAGGAACGAATTATCTCACCAGAATTTGAACTCATGAACTTTTCATCGAACTTTTCACCACGTCTTATTAACCTACTTAGTTTGTCGTGGCGGGTTGAATGCAGTATCTTCAAGCCACCTCTAAGTGGCCAATAGTAATTTACCTTCCATGGCAATTTTATGTGTACCCGTTTCTGTATTCTAGTGCTTTAGCAATATCTTATACACATGCATTTAACATAGGTCTTGGTCTGTTAATACCCCATCTGCTGACATTGTCCAGTTCATTCCTGGAAGGCGCAAAACTACGTGTTTTCACCGTTGCCGCTAGTCACAGCCAGCTTCAGAAGGAACAACGAAGGTGAGCATGGCTTTTCGTCAGTGATCGTGTTTGGACGTCGTTTTGTTTTAGCATGGCGGCATTGTTGAGTCGTTTTCGCATTGACTATTCAAACGTGTATGTCATCCCAGATTTGGCGAAGCGGCCTAACAAGACAACGGTCGACGCGTTCAAGGAGTTCATCGTGCCGTTCCTAAAAGACATAGACGAAAAGGAGGAAATTTTGGACGAAATTTACGCGTCTCATTTGTACATTTCTGACGCCGAGTTCATCGCAATGAAGGGCAAGGTACAAAAATCATTATTTTTGGATGCTACTTCGTCAGAACGTCGGAGAGATTGTTGCCACTGTCAATTTTTGGCCATGGCAAAAATAATGCGCTTCGGCAGAATCAATAATCGTCCAATGACAGTCCTTATTTGGTTGTGAAACTGGTTTAAAGTCGGCAACTTAATTGTGTTAGACGTCGAAACGTTGGACGCTACTTTTCGCCAAAGATATGTAGTAGCATAAATGAGTGTATGAGAAAGCATAAATGGCAGTCTTGCACTATAATACAATTATTATTACTCAAATAGCTAAGTATTTGAAAGTTGCACGGTTATCAAAACTTAGAAGATACCTGCCAGTACATGTTTAGAGTTAATAAAGATGAGAAAGTATTATAAGAGGAGAAACAAAACAGATGAATAATTATTAGAAACTAATACTTCTTGTGATTTTCTCTTGTTAGCAGTACCTTGTAATTTTCGTGTAACTTTCGGCACAGTTCATTGTCAGATATGTGTCGTACCTTTCAACGACAGCGCAGAATTGCACAGATGATGCTAAACTTGATTGAAGGTTTGCACTAAGGTACAAAATGCGCCGTCTAAACTGAAAATTTATTGTCTCATCGATGTTCGTCAAGGTGCGACACTTTTGCTTTGCTGTTTAGCGTCATGGCAAACTACGTTACTCGAAAGAGCGTCGTCTAAAATTACCACGTCTTGACTGCAAGTTTTCGACGCAGCTTAGAGATATCTGATGCATTCCTAGCGGAGTTTGAGTGCGCTGATGATGTGCCTCTAAGCAACCCTGCAACCTCTAAGTGACTTACTGATAACTGATCAAAAGAGAATGCAGCATTGCTACGGAACTAAAGTTACAAGTCGGCGCCAAGATGTCGAAGACTATGTAAGATCTTGAGGTTACTATGGGATGCTATTAGATGTACATGTACATAACTTCAAGTACCTTAAAAGTATATTGGCTAGCGATTACTGCATTAATTCTCAGGTGAACCGTCGTTTTTTACTGACATCAGTGAATTATGGTAACCTGCATGACACTGAAATACCGGATTATATCAGAATATAAAATCTGGAAGCGGCCATATTTGCGTTAATCAGATTAAGCGCAGAAATAACTGCGGACCGGAAAATTCATTAAGTTAGACTCGATAGCTTCCAATAACTCTGATTGTGAAATATCCTAAAATTGCGATGGTACTATCAGATTACAAACCAGTGTGTTGATGACAACCGGTCTGAAAAAAATTTTCACCTGACCTCGGAGATCCTCGCCTGGCTTGGTTTACTCATAGGGTGAGTGGAAATATCGTTACAGCCTTGTTCGCTTGGCGATCATGCGTCGGCCTGCTACAGATGCGTTTGAAGATGTGGAATCTCTTCCTTGAGCAGACAGGTCGAGAAGGAAAATTAGACTTGTTCGCTTGCGTTGAATGTTACCTAATATCAATTTGAAATATAAGTTGGAATTACTCTGCTCTTTGATCTTGCCCTTAAGCAACAACCAATGTTTTTAGTTTTGTTATTCACTGCCTAGAAAACAATTGCGAACTTGAGGACGGTAGCTTATCCGCAAATCATTTAAGCTATGATTTGCCTGTATTAAAGGTGACAGTTGCTGCTACCCAATTCATTGTATCAATTATGTTGTTTGCATCATTACGAAGACAAGAACCTAGCTGTGCCGAAAGTCTGTCATACCGCACTTCGTACCGCCGCGAATCCTTCATCTCTTAGCATGTCATCTCATGTTTTCTCTGTGCATTACATAGTAGTTATCATCCTGCTGTGCGATGTGTATATTCGGGTGCTGAAAACAGAAGAAAGTATCTTCCTGCATGGCATTGATAAATACTTAATATATGATATTCCTGATTGGTTGCAGTCTTTGTTTCCCGTGTCAAATGATGATATTTATTCGTTTGTAGACGTATCGCGAACTGCGGATTCGGGAGCTGCTACATCAGCATTCGCAAGACGCCACGTTGATAGTATTGACGCTGCCCATTCCTCGTAAAGGTGTGCTTTCCGCAGGACTTTATCTTGGATGGTTGGACTTTGTCACCAAAGACATGAATTGTCCCGTGCTCTACCTGCGTGGCAACCAGCAGTCTGTGTTGACGTTTTACAGTTGAGTTCCGATCGGCTTCCTCATTTCGTTTACTACGGAATATTCGTTGCCTTCACGAAATGCCGGCGACGGAATACAGCGGCTGATTTAGAATTTGTGGTTCAGCGAGGGTACGCAGCCACTCATGGTCGATTATCACGCTGTTTTTGTGTCGTTTGCGGGATTCCATTTTTACTGATTTAATTCCCTTTTTCAACAACAGACCAGTTACTCGATTGTTGCCTGATTTCGCTAGTCAGACTATATTTCTGTAGTTTTTTATTTTGTTTAGCGATTTAACATATCTGTTTTTGTTCTAAAATGGTTTCGGTTTGTCACATGTGCAAAATTTACTTTTCATCAAGCGATACCTTCGGATTTTAATAGTGAAATTAAATGTTTGATGGTTATGCCGTTGTTTTGGCTTTGTCCGTTTTAGCATGCAAATCTTTCTTAGCGTTTTCCATCGTTCGGTACATGTGGCATTCAAGTTCTCTAATGGCTGTTCTACTTTTTAGCCTGTGTTTTAGAATGTTTGCCAGCTTCTGGTATTCTCCATTGTTTCGTTCGCGGAATCGCCCTTGTAATCTTCCGGTCCAGCATAATGACACTGATATGGCTTTACGAAGAGGCAGAAGCTCTACATACCATACTCTGAGTTTGCAGTTTTTCCAAATGGCTCTTAATTTGTATTGTATGTTACGTACAGTGTTCTGATAGAATGCTCTTCTTCTGCAGTGATGCCTCTTTGTCATCCTACGGATGTTATCAGATCTTCTAGTCTCCGAAGTGATTAATCATAAAAGCAGAACCGCTTGGCCGGCTTCTTCCGAAACAATGAAAACGGACTGGTGTAAAGGGACGTTTTGTAAATAAATATAATTTGCTATATAATTCAGGTGTTGATTATACTTGTTTGCTATCATCATCTTTAGCTTTATTGGCTATTAGTTTTAAGGCTGCTTAAGATTGGTGATATCTGCTTTTACTTTGATTCTAGGAACTGTTAACTGCGTGCAACGAGAAAAGATTCACGTCGACAACAGTTATCCGTTTAGGTTCGTCTGCGGTGCCATGCCATGCACATTCTCCGATGAAGTTGCATCGATTCGTTGCAAATAATCGAAAAATGTCAGGTATCTGTCTCTCAATCTTTCGATGCGTCTGTGAGATCGGATATTGTTAACCGGGTTAATTATACTTGCTGATTAATGCCTTAACTGTTCACCGCTTCTGTTATTCATGCAAACCTGCTTCATTGATCCCAGTTTTTTTCTTTCTCGGCTGAATTATTTTCTTATAATCAGTTTTCTCAATGGTCGCTCGATTTTACTTCTTTTCAGTCATTTCTGTTTCCTTTAGTAATCTTGTGAAATGTCCCCACTTGACACGTTACATACCGCGAGATCAGTATGTAAACGAAAAATTACATGCGCTGACACTCCTGTAATTTTTCACCGTTTTGGAAGGGTTGTTTTGATTTGTGTAGTTTTTTGGTTATTGAAATCATCCTGTGCCCTTTGCATAGTCAGAACGTACCTGCTCTTTTCTCAGCTTTTCGACACTTTCCTGTGATTCCTCTCTGAAACCACCTCTTCCTATTTGTTATTCCTCACTGTTGCATACTACCTTCCTAGTCGACCTGTGCTTTCTTTCGGCTGCAACACGAGAAAGTCACGTGTTATAGAAAATGGTAGTATTTTCCTAACAGGGCCAACCACTGCTTATTAATCTCCCTATTTACTGAGGTATCCTTTTTCAGGACGACAGTAGAGTCATTCCTTTCACAGTCCTATCGTGTAACCTTCATGCGTCTAAGCCAATCATGCTGTATGACAATTCAATCATCGTTCTTACGCTTCGTTAAAATAACTGTATCCATGCCGCACAACAACACTGATTTGACAAAAGGCAAGGTACAAACCGATCTCTGTGAGAAAAGTAACTCCTTTCTCAGCCCAAATATCGGACATGCTTACCCAAGCACTCTAAGATAGAACGATCCTCGTATTGAGCTCCACTGGAAGGTTCCATCGTTGGAGACGATGGAACGAGAATAATTCAATTGATCACCGTCTTTAAGCGGTTCACTTCACTATTATCCTTCAAAATCATCTGGTAGACATATGCTTCGTAACTGTGCAAATTCTGCCAGCCTCTGATCGAGAATGCTTAGAACATAGTCTTACAGGTAGGTCTTGCATGAGAGATACGAGTGCTATATATATAAATAAGTGGTTATATCACTAAATAAAACAGCCATATATATATATGGCTGTTTTATTTAGTGATATAACCACTTATTTCGGTTATTGTCGTCTCCTTTCAACCTGAATACTAGAAATAGCTTTCGTAAAGATTCTAAACTTGGCGCGTTGTGCGGCGGTCGCAACCAACTCGGTTTTCAACTGCGGGTAACGGTTTCGAATCGGCGGATCGAGCAACCTTTCTCTTTAACCTTAATTCCCTTGAGTAAGGAATTAAGGCTACATTGCTACCACGCAACCAGCCAAAAAGCTGATAGTTCTAACTAGCGAATAATAATGGTACGATGTTATTTTTATCAGGTCAAGCCAAAATGGACGAGGTGTTTTGTCTGATGGAAATGCCCCTTGTGGCTGCACTTAGTCTTGACCGCCCTGATAGCTCACTATCCAATGAAATAATCAGCATAAGGCTTAACACAGTTCAATGATTACACAATATTTTGGTGCCAGCGATTAGTATGGTCGTACTTTCATTGTTTTTAAATTCCAAAATCATGTGTGACTAAAGGCTCTGCACTGCTCGCAACAGTGATACTTCTGTCAATTTTAAATTGCGGCCTTCAGCAATGTTGCTTCATTCCGCATCAAATAACGCATAACTCGATCAGCATCGGATTTCACTGTGTATTACACCGCGCCCTTGCTCCTAGAAGACCATTTGAAGACACAATGGCTCGATGGTCTTGGAAAAATGATGCGTTATTTCACAAGCTCAAGGATACCTACAGTTTGTGGCATTTGTCAGCAGCATATAAGGCATGCCAACTCGTAAAACACCGTTTGAAATGAGCGCGATGTGAAATGCAATTAGTACTCAAATGCCACGGAGTGTTGCCTGTTTAAATTATGCCTTAAGCAACTGGGGACAAAGGACGATGCAATACACTGTGAAACCTTGTCTGGAACGTTCTAGACACTGTTGACGTGTCTGTCTCTGCGACCTAAAGGATGAGGGGTCAATGACTGATTGGGTACATATTGATGCACCTGAAGTCTGTTCTTTTAATAAAGGTTTAGTAGTACCAACACAGAAAAAGTTTTACCTACAAAACTTGGACAAAACATGAAAATGTCGTTAACACCGCTAGCAATATGATAACAGCCATCTAATCCAAATTTTTAGGCATAAACTACATGTTACATGATCTATTTCAGGACTTTCTTCAAATCGACAGGTTCGTATTTGTAACCGCTCCACGCCGGACTATAGCCCATTCCGAAGTCCTTTCCAACAGTCGCCAAACTTTGTAAAATGTACAGGTAGAAATGCAAATGATGAACTTCTGAATAGTCAATTGCAGATTGATGACTGATTTATTTATTATATTTCTAAAGTAACACCTTCGCTACAAATTTCACTAAATATGAATAATAATCATTTAAATGAATAGTAAATTATAAGACTAACAGTTTTATTTATTTTTATCAACAAAATTCACACAAACTCTGAAACGTATTTGAGATAGTGCTCTTTACAATAACTGCCAACATTTAAACCGATGTAGTTTTGTGTAAATGTCGACAGATTATAGAGACTAGAATCCGCCTGTTTCGTCGTATATGCAGCCATTCAACTGAAAATTTATTAAAGAATCTTCATCATCTTCCATCGCCGCTTCTCCTTTCGGGTCGCGGATATTAAAGAATATGTTTAAAAATTTTATAGAGAATGAGAAGCAGAAAACAGAAGAAGTAATAAGAATATTAATTAAAAACTGAGATCACGATGACTTTATAGTCATAGTTCGAAAACATTGAAGGAAGAAAAATGACAGTTAACTGAAACAGATGCACCTTCAGCGAGATTCGATGATTGATATTTGCCTTAATGGATGATGAAAATAGAAAAAGCATTATATATAACTACTAGGTAATAGTCGTTCCAGTGACTATGGTTAAGTTTTCTAGCAATGAAATAGAAATAAGTATCAGCTTCAAGGATGGTAACAAATCGCATAGGAAGCTACATATTCAAGGCTGACCAGCGCGGAAGTCCTAGGATTCCGGCTACGGGAAAATAAATCAAACTAGTTTAACTGCTAGCAGTATAATACGAGTCATCATAATAAGACGTGATTGAAACTCAGTAAACGGCTGACTGACCATCCACGAACAGATGTGCAGTAGCCTTTTAAATGTAAATCATTGATTTCATTTCATGTCAAATGTCTGAAAGTTCCATCTTGTCAGTTTCGCTCTTGTATGTGTCAGTTGCTTTCTAATAAATGGACAGCGTGATAAACGTCTGGTGTTCGTGTTTCTTACAGAACTGTTCTCATCCATAGCATTAGTTTCAGTTCCCGCAGAATTTTGTGCCGTATTTTGATGCCTGTTTACTTAACATCATGTTGGTAAATTTTCTTTCGGTGTCAGTATATAATAACTTTATTTTTTAACGTTTATAGTTTTGAAACTATTAATTGAATTGGATTAATTCATCCGAGTACATAATTCTCCATCAGAACGGTTCACGGTGGCTGTACGCTGCATGATCAAGCCATACATAAAATGCGTATAGGTTCTGATAGTGCCTTATGCGTCTTCGTTGATAGCATGAGACCTTTCAGCTTTACAAGAAAGGTGCTAGACGACTCATATCGCGATCTTCATGAAAGAGGCACACATTTTCATGTCGGTTATCAAGCTGCAGAACATATTTTTGTCGAGTAAAAGAACTGTCAGTTTGCTGTACTCTAGGTGGCTCGCGTATTACGGAACTCGAAATCGTTGTCAGACTTGTCCGTCATGCGGATCGAGCGTATTGACGAGTGGAAGCATGAGAGCTTGTTCGTTCATATGTTACTTTTCATGAGTACCTGTGTTTCTTAAGTACCTAAGTTTCATCAGTACCGTAATAATACGGACGTCAGAAAGTCGCTACAGCTCTAATACTGTTTGAGTCGAGTTTGTCGGGTCATCGACATTCGCAACATTCTGAATGACTATTTTCCATATTTGCGTCTAGTCGTTACCTACGGTGGCTCAGTGGTCTTCTCAAAGTACTACTCAAGAACGACGCTTGCTTGCCGCACCGTTGCATGAAGCTGAAGCGAACTTCGCCGGTCAGCTTCACGGACATGGTAGAACTAATTTTAAAAGCTGGAATGCAGGTCTTAATGGCAATAAATTCGATTTGAATGTAAGTCTGGTTGACTGGCTGTAAAGAACGCTAGACACTCGATTCAACAATTCGCTCATCCTTCTCGAACCGAAATGTAGTCACCGGTTCCGTCGTTCTCTTACTTGTCCACTTAGCGAAAAGAAGAACAGATCTAATTATTTTGAGCTGGCATATTAAACTGCTGATGCATGCACTCATTTTAAGTTGAAAATTCGACAATGAGACAAAAGTGCTCCATTAAAATAATGTCGTTGAACAGCGTGTGTGACTGTGTGCAATTGACTTGAAAATAGCATGCTAAGCGTCGTCAAAAGAGAAACTGTTCTTTTGCTATTGCACAAGTTTCGCGCGATTTCCTTCACATATGAAAGTTGCTATCATATCAGGATATATGTCGTGTTATTACCTGCGGCACCGAAGAGTGGCATTTGATGATGAAAAATGAATTTTAGGAGTATTTATATTTTTTTAGGAAACGGTTGTTGCTCTCTTCCAGACTTCCAGCATTAACACTAAATAAATTTGGCGTTAAATGTATTTTATAGATTAAACTGTATTGCATATTAAATAACTTTTTATAGAATGCAGCAGAAGTTCTATGCTCGTGCGCTGTTTGCAAAACGAATATACACGTGTCGTGTTTCAATTTTTTTCATATACGCATTCATTTAAAAGGAAATGACTTAGTTGAAGTTGTGTAATGCAGTGCGCATAATGGGATGACAAGCCTTTAAGAGGAGTTTCCATCCGTCTCATGTGTATTTCATTTCGAGATGGAGGCTTTACGCGGTAAAAACGTATCGTCCGTTCTAGTCATCTGTTAAAAGGCAAAGCAGTTTAAACATAACACGACTTCTATGCAGTGGATATAAAGAAAGACGTCTCTGATTTGGAATTTCCAAATTGAATGCCCGCAGACGAGTGCCGCAAATCAGTTTGCCAGCGGTGGAAGCAGAACCCGAAAAGCCGACGGGGCGTTGACTTGCTTTCGTTAACTCATCACTAGCAAAGACAAAGATAACAGTTCCATTTTGAGACTTGTGCTTTCGACCAAAAGAACTCCTAAGATGTTTCTTTTTTATAAATTAATTTTTCTTTTAGCTTCGTTGCTTGTAACATATTGAATTATCACTGAAAGTACTCTGTTCTTTTACTGCAGAAGCTTTAACATCTTCTCGACTGAATGGTGTTATATGTTTGTGGTGTCTATTCTTAAGTTATTCTCATGTCTCGCGTTTATTATTATATACATATAAAGTTGTGTACGATATGCTATACCGATCTGGTGTGTGAGGTATATTTTTATCGATGATATCAATTAAAGATGGATAAGTATGGATGATGGTTGCGTATCTATTCATTAAAAGTTCGATTATTCATCCTAGTTTTCGATTTGCGTCGTAAATTAAAATAAAGTTTTTTTCCTTAATTGTTCTTCGCTAAAGATTCATGCATAATTATTACGGCAATTATTCTCAAATAAGAGTATTATGCTATTGGAACATGCAAGTTATGCTAATGCAAAAATTCGGCTTGTATACACCGAGTAAAGTTTGGACCGTGAACAATCTTCAATGAATCACTGTGCAAGAATTGATGCTAACATAGCGACCTGCGTGAGTTTTCTCTATACTCTGGTTCTCAGTATTTAGTGGTCAATGTGAGATTTTCGAGAAATTTTTTGCTGTTTCTCTCAATGAGATGGCATGACGAAATCAAAAATGTTCACCTCAGGGAAACCACACGTTCTCGAAATCCATCATCAAGAATTTTCAATTTTTTCAGCATTAAACCACTGTTAAGGCAGAGTTTTTTACCATATATATTAAAGCAGTAGAGACTGAGGAATACAGTAAATATTTAGTACTGATCACATTATCTCCAGGTAAATAATAATCAATGGGTGCGTATCAATTTTTCAAAGTACTTGCAGATTACGCCAAAACGGAAATCAAGAACTATATTCAACCTTTGAAGTTTGTGAAACTGTATTCTGTGTGGCAGTCGTTATGACTTTATTTGTCATTTCATTCTTCCTCTTTTTCATGTTCCATCGCTGCTTTTCCTTTCGGGTCGCGGACGCAGACGCGTCAGACGGAACTTCCAATGTTCCCAGTCCTGTGCCAGAGTCTGAGCTTCGGCAAAAGACAACTGGTGTCTGGAACAGAATCTTTCCATATATTTGAAACCAGGTTAATCATGGCTGTCTCCTGGGCCTTCTGCCTTTCGGATTTGCAAGAAAATGTTTTTTATCCTTCCTTTCTAGAGACATTCGCAAA
>UZAM01012978.1:0-11190 GCA_900618415.1 Soboliphyme baturini | reverse complement strand
TATTAATAGGACATCTGAATGGGTTCTGTTTTGTGTATTTGTTTTATAAGTGTATATGCTGTGAATCATCGTTTACTAACAATGACAGAAACTAAACATCGGAGTAACCAAGATTTATTATTTTTGGCGTTTAGGTGAATTTTGGATTCAGAAAAATTTGACGTTTAACATACTCCGGCATACGAACATATTTTGATATGCTTACAGTAGTACGTAAGGAGTGCGAGCTTTGAAACATCGTTTGGCATGAACACAAAGTGGCTTTACCGACAAAATGATACTAGATGCATCAAGCACAGCGGGTTCACTTGGAGCTGTCGCCTGCATAAATGGCCACTCTAATCAACAATGTGCAAAAGGATGTGCAACATGGTTTGAAACCTGGATTTGGAGGAGTTATGACAAATCCGGCACACTGTTTTCTTGCTTTTTATTCTCGTTTTGCGATAAATTTCCAAATATATGCCATTTTCATGCATGAAAATATTTCTTCCTTTATTTCTGATTTATTCAACAACTATTCACAGTGTTACCCAGTTGAACTTGTGCTTAACTAAATGTAATACTAGTATAGGTAGATTCATTGGTAAACTGTTTTTCTTATCTTTAAACCGTTCTACACCATTGTTAGAGAAATTCGTACATGATTAATAGTAGTACAGGTGTTATTTTTCATTGCTTTAAATTAATGCCGAACTTGGTAAGATCACACCATCGACATCGTTCCTGACTTGATCCCTTGAATTTAAAGGTGAAGAACGACATCTAAACAGGTTATTGCTCCATGATACTGTCGTCCCAGCTGTACGCAGATTCTAATATGCATTAATTTTCTGAATACTACAGAAAATTTCAAGTTCGAACCATAGTGCAGTTTCTGAAATCGGGGCTAAGTTGTCTTATATCAAGTGCTCTAAATATAAAAGAAGAATCACCCGTAATGTTCATGCTACTAAAAACAACAATAAATGATTCATTAACTATTTTCAGGGTGAAACAGTTACAGATCCATAAACATCCTTTACATCATTGCCCTCAGTTTTAGTATAGTGAAAGAATAGAAACAAATTTTTCTGTCAATATCGAGAATCAGCGTTTCTTGTGCATCGTTTCAGTTCTCTGAGTTCATTTTGCAGCGTACTCTGGGCTCTGCTGAGTTTTTCATTTTATTACTCATTTCCATATATAACGAACGAGATTTCAAAATATTTTGGGAAGTATTTTATGAACTTCGAATGCTTTTTCCCAGCCTCAAATATTTGGCTAAATTTTTTCGGAGATAGGAATATAGACTGGGCGTTGTAAAGTGGTATATGGGTTTTGTAGCATGTGATGCAGGAAAATGTCACACAAGCACCGTCTGACCACTAACTGATCACTTCGTCTTGATTGATATAATATGCGCGCATAACCACTTGTTTCTCTTATCTTTAGTTCGAAAAATTTAATCGTCGAGACACTGACAAAAATTCCACATGCATAGCCCATCTCCATCGTCTTAATGCGCAAACATTTTATTAATGACTGCCAAAAATAAATTGCTAATGAGCGTAAAACACGCAGACACCTCCGACAGATTAAGATTTTTGAATTTGAAATCGGAATGGTTTGCCTCAGAGGAAGTATTAGATCTGTATGTGACTTCCTCTTATCCAGTCTATTAGAGTTCAACAGTCCAAATATGGTAAAGAACCCGGTAGTGTGTTATGCAAACGTGAAAGGTTATTTGACTTGTCTTGTTATTTAGCATAAAGTATCGATATTCTGTAGGCATTATTCATCATATTGAACACGTGAGAAGGGTGTCATTTGATTGTTGAGATCGTCACCTTGAGAATTTGCATCAGTAGGATGCCCCTGGTTTGTGATGTCTGCTTTATATGCATCTTCCAATTCTGAATAATGCACTGGTTACTGCATCAGAAAAAAATATTCTTATCCGAAGCAAACCTGCCTCTACCTTTTTCCGCCATGTTGCATGCCGGACTTCTGGAACGCTTATCATGTCCCGTTTCCAACTCGAGAAACTCACGAGCGGGAGTAAATACTCATCCAGATTGTCTAACAGGGCTAATCTGCATTTTTTAATCCCTGTATCTACTAAGGTCACCTGTTCTCGGAAGGGAATAGTCATTCTTTACGTGGTCCTGTCAGTTAACCCTCATTATGTATCAATCAGATCTAATCTTATGTGCGTAGCTTATCTGTCGTTCTTGCTCGATCGATATAATACTGGTGTCCATGCTGTACATGAACAGAGACTCGAGAAAGGAAAGGGACAGGTAGATATAAGATGGACTTTGTAAGTAACCCTTTGATAAAAATACGGTTTTATATGTTTCTTTTTCAGCGCAAATCACTGAACGGGGTTCCAAAAGCAGTCAAGTCTAGTGCTAAAAATAGTGCATCCAAAGAAATGATGAAGCCGAAATGCTTAAATTAGTCAATATCTTGAAGCGCTTCACCTCTATGTTCCATTTGTATATTAACCGTGCAGGACGGGTTTCTTATAATTTTAAACTTCTGGGAGAAGTCAGTTTTCGCAGATTTGAAGCATACGGAAGTCAAGTCAGAGGGCCCGGTTCCCATATTATTCACCTGAACAATACTATCTGCGCACTCCAGGTCAGCAAGGAACCTAATCGAATATCTTCAAATACGTACTCACTGTAGAATGAGAACTTCCTCTATGCCAGGGTGAGCACTGTCTTTGAGAAGAAAGTCAAGAGCAGTGGTGAGTAGCGAAAGCGCGTATGTCCGGGGATTTCTGCAGAAGATCTGGAACTATTCAGAGAGTTTTCCTTCAAACTTGACAGCAGTCATGGTTCCTGCGTGCATTTCCTCCAAAATGGAAGCAATGTTTCCGGCAGCATTTCAGAATTTCTCATCGATGTATACATAAAATGCAGTCTTAAGGTCGTGAAAATGTACAAACGAATGACTCTGAAGGCACGTTTCCTGACTGAAACTAGTATAAATATGTGAAGTATATGCGATTTCAGCATTTTCAGGTTTTATATATCAAAAAGAATAAATAACTGGCATGCAGAAATAATGCAGCTGTTATGTTTTCTTCTCTATATCTTACCTTTGTAGCAATAGAACAGGCGTTTTTTTCCTTAACCGCTTTTTTGTGCCACCAAGCTGCTTTGCTGATCGTTTAAAACGGTTTCAAGAATAGAATTTGATAACATCGATACAGTCAAAAAATTTTCAACATGAAGCTCAAAAATACCGAATTAAAACGGCGAATGCACAGTGCAAAGAAAGAAAAATCAATTTTCCACTTTACGCCAGCAGCTTTGTTGCACCACCCTCTTGCTTCTAGACGTGTAGAGTGACCATTTAGGCAAGCCACGGCTCCAAGCTATCTAAGCGCCTGCAGTGCATGGGACGCAGGACCTCGTCTAAAACAGGGGTTGAGCAAAACTATGTTCGAACGTGAAAGAGTGACAACATTGAATTCCGATGTTCTGCGAGAGCTTTCGATACCGTCGCAGAATAACATTGAAGCCCAATATTACTATCATTTCAGTATCTTTTTACACTACAACCAAGGAATCCTTTCCTTTTCAATTGATATTTCCTAACCCTACACTGGGACTAATCAACTGCTCAATCATGAAGCACTGTTACAACCTACGGCAGAATTCTTGAAAAGCAAACAACCTGAGTTCCACGTGAATTGGAATCAGCAATGATCAAAAGAATCGAACGCTGGATTTGTATCAATTGTTCCGTCTGAGTGGCTGCTGAATTCGGGATATGATTCTGTGATACAATTCACAATCAAGCGTCACCCGTTTACTTTTGCTGAAGTTTGGATAATGTTCTTTCCCAAATGGCCTTATCGAACTGTCACGCTACAGTTACTATCCCTGATTAAAATGTTTCCGCTCTATTTCGTTTTCAGCGTGATGGAGCATGCTGAATAGATTGGACTGATTGTTGTTCGAAGAATTATTGTGTTCCTCGAAAATATGCAATGTTGATGTTTCGCCGTGCTCTTTAGCAGCGAGGTGATTTCATACGTATAATTTATGCAACTTCTTAAATTGGCGTATAAAATTTCAACTGCATCTAATTATCAAGCGATGCATAACCATCGTCAAAATTTCAGCGTTCCCTGTCAGTTGTGACAATATTTCAGTAAACTGCTTTGAAATCCGAAATGGTTAAACATCCGATTTTCTGAATTCAGTTAATCCTTGGATATGTGCTTACTGACGTCGTAGACTTCAAGTTTTTTGATGCAAAGTTCTAATCAGGTATGAATGACATGAATTCTCAAGTACTCAAAAAAAATGAAAGTTTTCAGTTTGAAAGGAGATCGCAAAAGAATTGCATTTTTGTACAAAATAAAATACATGAAATATGTCAAGGAACAGTATTACACTTGTGCCCTCATAGCTAACAAAACTAAATCATGAACAAGCGAAAAGCCCGTGAAACCAGTACAGAAAAACGTCTCAAGGATAATCGAAACAAATTGGAAGAGATAGTGTCACATTGGTCACATTTAAGTCTTGTTGTTTAACGTGTGCGGACTTTCGTAGAAAGCAGTGAGGTTGGGACCATAGATTTTCGACGCAGGTTTGTCTGTCATAAACGTTGACATATTGAATGTAGTTTATGAAATTCGTGACAAGTAGAGATGTGCTGTTGTTTGCAAAGGAATCAACGAAATTCACTATGCATCATTCATAAATAAAGATTTTCTAAATTTTCCCTGTGATGCAGGAAAATAAATGCACTCAATGGAAGACTATATTGTCAAAAGGAACGTAATACGAGGACAGTTAATTCAGAACTAATATTTTAAAAGACTATAATCAAGTTATTGCGAAGCTTTTTAAAATATAAAATTTATTCAATTTACCGAACAAAAGCACAGAGTTCCTACGTGGCCAAGAACGGCTAGATTTTTACGTTTCTCTGCATTTGCATTTTATCTGCCAAGCTGTTTTCTTTTCATCATTCTCCATCCCTTGTCTCATTGCTAAGATTAGACAATTTATTCGGCCATTGGTGCTAATGTTGGAAGATGAGAAATGCAAAACGGTTAATTTATTCACAACGCAAAAAATAAGTTAGCCAATCGGGTAATCGACTAGTACTCACGCTTCGGCTCGTCTCACACTAGCCATCAGGTTGGTTTCTGCAGTTGGGTGTGTTATTTGCAGCTGATGCGGCGTCTAGAACGGAATGTACGCGTTTGACCAATGCTGATGGTTAAGTAGCTTTTTTGTCATCGGTTTGAAAAAGCTTGTGAAATCCGTGCAGAATTCTTATCTTTTGTTAATTGTGCTAAAATGGTAACCGTGACATTCTATCATGATTGCTGAAATGTTAGTCACTATTGGTTTTGCGTGGTACATCCGCTAATCTAGCAATAAACTGTCAATTTTTATGTTAATACGAGAAACATTAATTAACTCCATAACTATTGGTGGGCATTGCGAAAACTTTAAATTCAGAAGTGCCATTATAGATATTATAGCAACACTCAAGTAAGAACACAGCAAAGTAAGTCAATCATTCAATCAATCAGTTTGGACGATCGTTTATTTTTTTCAGAGAGCGCAATACACGCGTCAGACAGTGTCTACGGAGTTCTTGATCCTGTGCCTGCATTTGAGCATTGACAGAAGATGACCGGAGTCCGGAGCAGGGTCATTAGATACATTTACTCCAGGCTATTTCTGGTCACCCCCGAGGTGCCCGGCCTTCCTTTCTGGAAACAATCGAATCACTTTCCAAAGCCACTGCAACTGTAGCTTTACATCAACATAAGCAGCGGCTGTGAGCCAAAATTCTCTCGGATTCAGCTGTACAGCAAAGCTATCGTATATAAGTGTCTTCCAGACTTACTCCAACTTCAGTTTTGTTCTATCTTGTCCAGCTAAATGCTATCAGCAAATAACATCGAAGGACTTTTAAATTTTAGCTTTATATTATTCTATGATCATTTTCGGTAAATACTTTCTACTCGTTGTCAAAGAATGATAGTTAACAAACGCAGTTGACGTCAGCTGTTGCATGAATATTTTAACAGAAATTTTGCTGCAAAATATGAAAAATATTAAGTCCGACCTTAGCGATTGACTACTTAATGAAACCACAGCGAAAGTGAGTATAATACTGAGTCGACTACTACGGAGTTCTAGCGTGCATCTAACTACGTATTCAGCTGTTGTATAAGCGATTTACAGGTTACGTTACCGTTCATTGTAGCTTGAATATTCCTATTACCGTACGCCCAGAGAGATCCTAGAGATACTGTGTAGCTGTTGTTCTTGTTCTTCACCTTGTTAATCTTCCGTGCGAGAATGTCTACCGATCAGTATACTGTTCTTGAACTGGGGCCAGTATATAGCCCCTTCTTCGGAAGCATGGGCGCTACTGCTGCGATGGTTTTTACTGGTAAGTATTGTTTACCTCTGATTTCGTTCGCAGTTGCGTTAATTGAGCAAATTTGGCCTTTTAGCATTAGGAGCAGCATATGGAACGGCTAAATCCGGAACCGGCATTGCAGCCATGTCCGTCATGAGACCGGAGTTAATCATGAAATCGATTATACCTGTTGTCATGGCCGGTATAATTGCTATTTACGGCTTGGTCGTAGCTGTGATCATTGCGCAAGGGGTTCGAGCAGCTCCGGATTATACTCTTTACACGTAAGCAGTGTGATAGCGCTTCTGTTTTGGTATTTTAACCAAACAAATCAGTTCTGTGAGCTTATTGTCAAAGGTTTCATAGGATAAAATCGAACGCTTGGAACTAGGTCGGTGTTCAAGTTGTAATCTAAGTCAAGGTAAGCCACAATTCCCAGCAGTTTCGTCCCGTGCTGTTTTTTTCCGAAGGACTGTATTGTTTTTGTTATTCTCTTTCTAGGCAGATTTGTCGAAAACTGCTGCATTCTATGTGTGCTTATGTTTATTTTAATTTTGTAGTCAGTAATGTGCGACTGACAAAGGTACTAACGTATTCGCATAGTGAATTTTTAGTTTGAACTACAAGCGACTGTTAGCATTTTTTGTTCAATTATTTTATAAGCTGATGCTAAGTTTTGACGTTACGTTATATGCAGTTTATAAAAAGTTCTGGTCTTACCTCGAAAATACAATGGAGGTGGGCGGCAGCGTCACCATTTATCCCCCTAGAGAGCTTGACATTTGTAGTATTGTAGATCGCTTTCCTTCTGGATATGTGATGATTAAACTCCTCACTCTTTTGCCGTTTCTTCGTTAAAGCTTAAATATACTCAGCGATGTGCTGATAGTTTAGCTGCGGTATGCAGTGATATTGGTTAATTAATTTCTCGTCAGGGGCGATTAGTCGATTCCGCGTAAGCCGTAGCGTATTTTCCATAGCTGAGCTGTTTGGTTGCGCGTATCGATTCGCCTTCGCTTCGGAAGCTGGTTGGATAGACAAGCTCCTATAGAGTCTTCTGATCCCTTCGTTGAACTTTTTTCTGTGTAATGTACACAGCACAAACGGTAGCGCAGGCGGCACTGTCTGTTTGAACTTGTATCATAACATCTGTTGGGAGCCTGGTGACAGATGCTCAGGGAGCGTGTTTGGAGAAGTGCCGGATTCGCTATCGGATGATCATCGATAAGTATCCTGCCAGAGCATGTCGCCCTGTACGCAAACCAAGATTGCGTTGCGAGAGAAAAAACGGAAGTCCGAACGCTACGGTTGAACATCTTTTTGGCACATTACCTTAAAATGTGCCATTTCTGGTTGGGGACATCGAATTGGCAATCAGCGCTGCCCCAGAAGCTCTGTGTAGTCACCAACTGCGCAATTCCTGGAAATTTCAGGCAAACCGACTGACTTACCAGCGGTTATGAAGTTTCTCAGTTTCCTTTCCAGAGGGCGGGTGAGATCTGACTGCTGTACCATCTTAACAGTTGCTGCTCGAATTTTGTGATACCATGATGAAGTGTTGTAGACTGAAGTTGAAAGATGCGCTTAGTTCGAGTTTGCTTTTATG
This sequence comes from Soboliphyme baturini, assembly GCA_900618415.1. Classification (NCBI taxonomy): domain Eukaryota; kingdom Metazoa; phylum Nematoda; class Enoplea; order Dioctophymatida; family Soboliphymatidae; genus Soboliphyme; species Soboliphyme baturini. Next base: position 3,191 of record UZAM01012978.1, on the reverse strand, counting down.
TGTACTCCTGGTGGTGGACTTATATCGGTTCGAGTGATGTGTCAAATAGACAGGTATAAATCACTCAGGTTCATTCGTAAAAGTTTGTTGGCTTGAGAAGCACAAAACAGTCTCACAAATGGAAGCTGCACACAGGGCAGAAAAATGAAAATCAGCATAAAACATGCATTTACGTTCGCAGTACGTTATTGACGGACTGTTTGTGCTCAGTTTTCTAACCATTTTCGACAGCCTAAAATTCTTGGCCGGAACTAGCTAAACTGATCGACGGATATATCTGTATACAAAGCGGAGGTGGTTGCTTCCAATGGACTACAACTTCTCAAGTGTTCGAAGCACGTGAACTCGTGTCATGGGTGCTTCAGTGCCCAAGGCGATGGGCCTCTGATAATTATTTTTGCTGTTCGGTTAGTACGTTCCATTGTTGGAATTTCAACCGAGTAGCAGTAACGCAACATCAGCGTTCTTGGAAGAAAGTCGGTTTATTTTTCCTTTTACTTTTATTCCTACTAATCCTTCTACCGAGTCTACACTAGTCGTAATTTGGGTTCGTTCACCAGAGTTTGTTACTAGGCATTTATCTCAACCAAAACTGGATTTTATAGTGTGGTGGCTCCGGCAGTAAAATGATGCGAGATACAAATTTGTCATGCAGTGCTTAAGTTCCATGAAGCTATAGACTGCTTTAAATGTTAAAAAAAACATATTCTACATTCTGAAATACGGGTTCAAACGAGTTAAACGCTTATTCGCATTGATGCATACTGTTGTGTGTGAATTTTTTCGTGGCGTAGCAATCTTAGAGTAGTTTTCTTTACCCTTTGCCTCCTTAAGTGTTTCGTTAATGAAGTAAAGTTAACGCGTAACTCAGTGAAGACCAGATTTCACGGCGTATTGTACCATCCCAATGATACCAGTGACCTCAGGGACAGGGCATTTAAGCAGGCCACGGATCTGCGTCGTTTGAACACTTTCAGAGTTTGATGCATCCCGCATCATTTTGTTCACAAGTGTTGCCTTGAGGCATTTGAGGTGATTCTTCATACGGTTTCTCGAGATTAATGAGTTGTTCTAGTACTCTCTCTGTCGCCGAAGAATATCGTCATTCTTAGTAAGAGGGCCTCCAGACCTATCGTTGTTCGGGACTGCCCTTCTTCTCACCTCAGAAATGGCAGATGGTATGTTTGAATACTTTGTGTGCCATCTGGAAATTTGACCAAAGCACCTCCATAAATGGAATGAGCTTTCGCTGCCACCTTGCGCTCTTCTTCGTACTTAACTCCAGTTGGCAGTCCTTTGCTTTTGAACCTCTTGAATGCAGCCTTCTCGATGATAGGCATATGTGCCTCTCGTACCCGCCAGGAAGATCGTTTCTGACCTCCAAGCGGCAATCCAACCGGTTTCCGTGGTACTTGGCAACAGTCTTAAGTAAGGCACTGTTCAAGGGCTTCCATCCCGTTTCCACATCAGTGCTCATCACCTTAATCTATTCAAACTCGTGCAATGTTGTTTGCAAGTGTTGTTCCCATATCTGCAGAAGATATTGTTTACCATTTGATTCTCTGGTTGATTATGACGCCAGGTCTTTGCATGGTACTCCATGGTTATAGCGGAAGGTGCCAGGCACAACGTGATGATTGATTGACAATTATACTCCTCTTAGCTCGAACATCGTTACAGAGCGTCTTAAAAGAAATGATATGATTATCCAGTTGATCATCCACTTCTCTGGATAAGTTTGTCTGCACCTGCTATACTGATGCATGCTTCATTGCGCAGAGAATGTATACATAACTGATAGTCCGTTGTTTGCACGGAGCCACAATGACTTTTTACAGTTATTTTTTCAGGACGATGAGTCCGTACTTTTCAAATCACGCATTTCCATTTTTTCGACATTCGCATCAAAATCGCCCATTAGAATTAATGACTCTGTAGTCGGCAGTCCACTTCCTCAAGGAAAGGCTGATGTTCTCACTCTAAATTGAGCGCATAGACCTGTAACAAGGTCAGCGCTTTAGCATTTTGTAGTTTAAATCAAAGAATTGCCACCTCCACTGAGGCATTCAGTAATTATGAGAGTCAGGTTGGGTTCTACCAGATCACCAACACTTGTCTGAGCGCGCGTCGTGATATCGAGACCTAAGTAGAATAGCTTCCACCCACAGAGGTTCAGAATATCGGAGCCTCGGCGCTTCGTTGACAAGAGTTCAAATCTATCAGATTGATACCTTGCGACTTCATGAAGTAGCTCCTGCTCTTTCCTCTTGATTGAGGATATATGCTAGTTTCCGACTGTAAGCTCCCACTGGCGGTGTCATTCCCGTGGAGGCTTTTCTGATGTGCTATAATGGAATCGCACTGCCCGCCGCCTCGATTGGTAATGGAAAGCTACTCAGTTGCAGATTGACGCCTTCATCGTCTTTTTATTTATCTTGGCTAGCCGTCATGCTGCTGTTACACCCCTTGCTGCCAGAAGGAGGGAGGCAGATTATGGCCGGGGATTTTTTTGCAGTCTGCCTCTTTTCCAAGAGCATGTGAGGCCATAAGTAACCTGATCGACTACTCCGCAGGTGTAGCATGCGATAACGGCAATACTACCAGTTGCAGGTGGATGGAATTTGCGTAAGATTTCCCTTTCTCCTCCGTTTCATTTAGTATATTGAAAACCTCAAAGTGCTGTGGGGTGCTAAGCGCTTCCTTTTTATCGTGGAAGTGATGTCTGCACTAATTAAGTCTCCCATTAAGCTCAGCGGAATCAGCTCAGTTGTTTCTTCAGGGATATGTTTATTTCACCTTTTATATTCGACATTTCATTGCTATTGTGCTCTACAACTTTTCTCTCGCTGACCCTGTCAGGTAAGAGGTAATTTTAATGATATGTTGCACATCAAGACCCCATAGGATATGGTGCTGATGCGTACTGCGCATACGATGCTGTCCTGGTTGATAGTAGGGAAGTGAACTTCACAACCTGATATCTTCCGCATGTAATGCTTTATTAAAAAGGTGTTCCCATCCTTAACATTTTAATGTCGAGGGCCAGTCGGAACTGTTGGAGGCCAACAGATCCACAAGTGCAATTCGTCAGTTGAAACATCGGTTACATCATCTTCGTAGACTGTACAATGCAGGAGAGCAGCCCATCGGCTATTTGGAATTTGATTGGCTGTTCGAGATTTTCGAACAGC